>APFE031067396.1:0-20173 GCA_000404065.3 Pinus taeda | reverse complement strand
AAAATTATTAATAATAATATTATAATATTAACAATATTAAATTAATTTTGTCTGGGTCCTTTAGTCAAAATTAGCCGTTGGGATCTCTGCTCAGTCTATTTAACATGCTAACCTTGATCTATTTCTTCAACTTGTCCTGACGATGAACCACACTGGTTGGTTCGAAACGCGTCGACAAAGATCTTTTTTATGTGATTTACGCCGAAGCTCTTCTTATAACTATGATGGATCACAGAAGCCTCAATTCTACAATCATTTTAATTGTTTAAGTGCCAATAATAATTTGTATTTAATGAGCTATTCATATTTAAAAAAAAAAAAAAAAAAAACTAACTAACTAACTAACTAAATTATAATTTATTTTAAGTTATTATTATTTTATGGGAAAAAGTTTTTCGGGGTAAATCACATGAAAATACATTTGTGGACGCCTTTTGAACCAACCAGTGTGGTCCATCGTCAGGACAAGTTGAAGAGTCAGATCATGGGTACATTTAAATAGAGAGAGCAGATCTTCCAACGGCTAGGTTTGACCATGAAAATACATTTGTGGACGAGTTTCAAACCAACCAGTGTGGTTCATCGTCACACTTCATCGTCAGGACAAGTTGAAGAGTATGATCATGGGTACATGTTCAATAAGGAGAGCAGATCTTCCAACAGCTAGGTTTGACTAAAGAAATGGCTATATTAGGTCACACTAGACAAACGGCTATAATTGACCAAGAAACGGCTAGATTTGACTATTCAAATTGTTTAACTATATTAATATGTTAAAACTAATATTATTATAATATTTATCATGTGTTATTTTAATAAAAAGTTAACATACTACATTTAGGGAATATTTACCAAATAATAACTATTAGTAATAGAAGGGAATTAATATAGAATAAATAATAAAAAAAAAATTCTAAGTAAGGTTAATCTATTAATATGATACAAAAAAAAGTAATTAGAGTGATTCTTGGCCACTAAGGAACCTGGCCTCAATCAACACGCATCCATGATAGTTGTCTGAGACTACCCCAATAAAGGGGAAACCAATCCAAAGATATGTCCAGAATATATCCAAAAATTAACCCACAATTTATCCTGACTAGACCAACTGACCAAAACCAACACCAAAACCAATAGTTTATCCTGACTTGACCAACCGACCAACAGCTTATCCTGGGGACACATAATACTGGACAAAACTAAACCAGGAATTAGAAGAAATGCCACTTGGCAGACATGACACGTGGTGCGAAGTATTATGGAGTAGGCTCCTCCACAATTGGACATGCCCAATCATCTGGGTTGTCCAACTCGCCACGTCCCAACGCCTGATGGCCTTCCTCCATGTTGCCCACCTCAACTCGTGGGCTCGACGTGTCATCCAAACGACTCTCCAAGGCTTGTGTGTCACTGTGAATGCCCATCTCAACATGCAAACTACCAGCAATGGCTTTACTGTGCCTTTTGTTCCTACCTCCATTAACTTCCTGCTCGTCATTGTTGCCCCTGTTCCTGCTCGGGCCAGCTCTGTTTGCCTCCTCCGTAGAAATGGTCATGGAATATGTTGCTCGGTCTCTTCTATAATGGAAATTGAGACAGTGGCTACAATAACTGGGCGATTCAAAGAGCTGCGAAATCAAAACTGCGTTGTGTGAGGAACAGGATGCGGAGGCAGAGGAAAGGTTGCAGTGTGAACAACTGCAGCTTCACATCTTGAGCTGTGGAGGTCGGCTCTGCCTCTGCCACTTCTTGTATCCGGATACTGACCTACAAAATTGCGCTGGTGGGGATTTTCGGCAGAGGAGGCAGGGGAAGCAAAGTCATGGCTATGCAAAGCAGGGGAACAAGAACTTCCGCCTTGCATGCCACCACGTCGGTTGGGCATATAGTGGCGGACCATGATGGATATGGGAACAGGTAGAGAGTCAGGAGGAGTAGAAGAGGAATTAACAAAAGAGCTTTGCGCGGAAATTACAAAGGGTTGGAGGTCGTGAGCCGAATTGCAGAGGTTTGTATGGGAATGGTGGAAGCCATTACCCTAATCAATGCATCCCACAAGCCAACATCTACGCCCAGTGCTGGTGCGTTCAGTCAGCTCTCTCGCATGCAAAGGGCATACACAGTGAATCAGGGGCAGAATAACAGGAAAGTTCTCCAGCTCCATGGTTAAGCAAGTAATGGCCTTGACTCCTGCGAGGTGCCATGAATAACATTCATGGTGACCTTGGAAAGGTTGCAGAGGGTCATGTGACCGCCCCGTCCACCGTCACCCCATCTCATCAGCTTAATTACCGTAATTAACACCCGCATCCGGGGAATATTATATTATTATTATAATAACGTTACAATATTAATCTTCTTATTGATGGCTTGTATAACTAATTAAAATTTTTTAATAGTAATGTTTATCAAATGAGGATAAGTGTTAATAGATCTAGGGATATTAATAATAATTAGAATAATATTAATTCTTGTTATATTAGTTGTACTAGATTATTCAGATTAGACATGAAAAGGGGAAATATTTTATAATAATACCAATCATGTATAATTAGTAACAATATGGATTTAATATTAAACATAATATTAGTTATTATTGTACTTTTGTTATGATAAAAGTATTATTCTTATTATTGATGGTTAGGGTAACTAATTAATATCAATCTATTAGTGAAGTTATCCAATGGGAACATATTAATAGATCTAGGGATGTTAGTACACGTAAGGATTGATTATATTAATATAATAGTGTTATAATAATAGTATTATTATAGAAGGTTTGTGTAATTAATTAATATAAATATATTAGAAAAGCTAACATCTTGTTATTTAAGATAGTCATGAAAAGGACTATTACTTAAATAAAATAAACCAAGGGAAATTTCCCAAGGGGATTAAAGAATTACGACTAAATAAAGCAGGATAAGGGATAACAAGGGGAAACATAGAAATCTAGAATAAGTCAACAATAGAGGGAGGGGAAGAAGGGGAAGACACAACTAGGAAGAGAGGGCAGGGATCCAACAAATACTGATCTTCCAATCGTCTTCTCTATTGAGATTGCTTGGCCTTCTTTCAATCTCAATTGCTTCCCTAAATTTTCGGTGATGGAACCACACAACTTTAACAATAACCTTGGCCTCCTTAATACAAACATGATGCTTGGTATTCTCCGCATGCTCCGCTAGTGCGGAAGACTTGGTTCTCCCATGTTTTAGGTCAGCTGCATGCTTATTAATCATTTGATTAATAGAGCGTCCCATCTCACCAATATAGGGGGTCCCACAGGAACAAGGAATAATATAGACACCCTTCATGTCCTTAGGGTTGATAGGATCCTTCACCGATCAGAGGGATTTATGAATGGTGTTGAGGGGTCTAAAGGTTGAGGGAAAATTATGCTTCTTAAGAATCTGAGCAGTCTTATTAGTGTTTCCTTGGACAAAAGGTAGATGGACACCTGGGACTCGTTCTTTAGGTTCTTTTTTAACTACCAAATTTTTGGAGGCTTTAAGGAAAGCCTTTTAACCAAGGTGTCTACTATAACCATTCTAAAAAAAAACATTAAGGAGATGGTATTTCTCTTTATCGAAGCTCTTATCATCAAAAATCCTTAGGGCACGAGTAGCGAGGGTGTTAAGAATGCCCAACTTTTAAGCTGTGAAATGATGGGAACTGGCATGAATATATTGATCCGTATGTATTTTCTTCTGAAACACTTGGTGGGAGAGGGAACCATCAATATTCTTTGAAATAAGAATATCAAAGAAAGGGAGGAAACCATCAACTTCCTGCTCCATTGTGAACTTAATGGCAGAGGATTGACAATTGAGATGATTGAAGAAGAGATCTAACTCCTCTTGGACATGAGACCAGATGACATTAGTGTCATCTACATATATTTTCCACAGCTTGGGTAGGAAATGGGCCGAGGCTAAAGCCTTGGATTCAAAATCTTCCATAAAAAGATGAGCAACAATAGGGGATAGGGGTGAGACCATGGAAACACCACGGGTCTATTCAAAGAACTTGCCCTCAAAACTAAAGAAAGTGGAACTAAGACAGATCTAAACTAATTGAGCGGTATCGGGATTCGTTAGGCGATAAATCACTTCCAAGGCCTCCTTTATAGGGATACAAGTGTAAAGGGAGACTACATCAAAAATAACAAGAATGTCCCCAGAGTCAAGCTTTATGTCCTTTAGCTCTTCAACAAAGGATGTAGAGTCTTTGACAAAGGACTCTGTACGGCCAACTAATGGTTTAAGCTTTAAGGCAAGGAATTTAGCTAGAAGGTAGGTAGGACCACCAATGGTGTTGACAATGGGCCTTAGGGGAGCCCCCTCCTTGTGAATCTTCAGAAGCCCATAGATCCTTGGAGTAATGGGACTGCTCTCAATGAGTTTATGGAATAGGGAACTCACTGAGTTATTGGATTTGATGGCAAGAGCCACAATCCTAGAAATCTTCTTTAGAGGGTTCTTGGGAAGCTTTTTATAGCTACCACTATTATGAAGATGATCTAACATCTTCTTTTGGTAATCATCTTTATCAAGGATGGCAACAACCCCTCCTTTGTTGGTCTTCAGAACAATGATATATTTGTTCTGGTTTAAGGATTTGAGGGCAACAAATTCTTCATTGCTAAGGTTTCTCTGAGGGGGCTTAGCCTTTCTAAGGATGATGACATAATCTTGTCTAATAGTATTCTTAATATTATTAGGTAAACCTCTAATCTCGAATTCCACATCACAAATAATATCATCAACCGGAATCTTCTTAGGGCCAGGGCAAAATATACTTTACCCAAAAGCTTAAAAATAGAGGGGAGAAAGGAGAAACTAGATAAATTGACAACTTTATTATTACAAGAGGGAGGGGGGAGATTAATATTATTATTATTATAATTCATAACATTATTGCTTTTGTCAATTTTTTTATATATTTTAAATTATTACAATTGTTAATAATAGATAACTCACTATTATTATTATTTTAAATTGTTATAATTAACGGATAAAAATTAATTAACTATTAGTATTATTATTAAATAAATAATAAGAAATAAATTATTATTATTATTACATAAAAAACTATTATTATTATTATTATTACATAAGAAATTATGATTATTATGATGACTACAGAGGTAAAGAATTTTTCCCTCACTGCCACGGCAGATTGGGCTTGCTGCACCTGCGACATGAACAATGGATTGATTTGGCTTCAGCGAGATAGAGGGCTAGTTGACTGGCTCATTAGGTGAACGTGGGAGATGAGAGGCTGCTAGATGTGCTTAGATCTGGTGCCTTACAATGAAAAATGGTGTTGGGGTTAGGCAGACCTGCTGCACTCGCACTTGACATAGATAGAATTGCTGGCATACCTTTGCGAGATGAAGAAGAGCGTAAATCACCGCTTGGAGTAGGCTGACTGGAATGGGGTAGAACATCATGTGAAGGATCTGAGGAGTGCAGTGCGATACAAACCTCTCAACTGTCCAATGAGATGAGACCAGAATGATTAGGGTTCATAGCCAAGTAGGAACACACTTCTTGAATGAAAGAACCGGAAATCGATGAAATTTGGAGTGGAATGAGGTGGCCAGAGGAGCTGGCTTCTACTTGCGATTTCATAGAGTTCTCTTGAACCGCTAGCAGGGGAGGAGGAGTTAGAAAAACTGGAAGAGACTAAAGATAACCAAGACTGGAGGGCTGATTTTTGATTAGCTGAAAGTTGGCTATGAGAAATACCTTCCACGGATTTGAAAGGGTCAATGAACCCCGCAGATTTTTGAGCCAATTTCTGAAATTTAGAAGCTTGTTTTTGTCTCCTGATATCTTCCAAATGCATGGATTTCAATGTAGACATTGCATCTATTTTGGCCCAAAGGGAGGCGGAAATCAAGTTCAAAAGTTCCAAGTGCAACCTCATAAGACTATGAGAGAGCAGACTCAGGTCTCAATCTAACGAGGTACTGATTTCAGATCTTAATAATGCTAAACTGGCCTTAAGGAAAACTCGATGGTTATGAGGAGCGTGGAGGTGATGATTAATCTGGGCGAAGACCAAAATAATGGAAGAGTCTCTGCATCTTTTAAAAAACGCTAGATCTTATTATTATTATTATTATTATTATTATTATTATTACTAAAAATTAAGATATGAATTAAAACTATTACATTTAAAGACACATGAACAATATCTTTAACTATGGAGATTATAACTTATAAAATAATATTTCCTAAACGATACCATTGGGCCGATACCAATGATTTTACTAATACCACATGCCAAACCAACTATATACATGTTATTATGACATTAAGCTTTAATTAATAATTTAATTAAAATGGTAAAAATGGCTTAATTAATTTTTAAGATAAATCTCAAATATTTTGATCTATGACTTTTGGTGATATCATTAAAAAAAATATTTAGGAAGTTAAATACCTAACCATCTACCTAAATAATTTTAACATTAAATTAAACTATTAAAAAACGCCCATTCCCAAATAAACAACACCTATGTATATAATTATATTCCTATAACATTATGATAATATTAAATCTTAAAAAATTCAAATTTAATTTTAATTTTAAATTTATTATTTCTATATTTGAAATTTAATTCAACCTCATTTATAATAATATTAATTAAAAATTTTAATTCATTTGAACTTTTAAGTTTATTATTTCTAAAATATATTTTTTTGAAATAATGTGAATAAATTCAAAATTAAACGATAATTATAATAAATTTAAAAATTTTTATAGCTTAAAAATTAAAATAAATTTCTAATATATTATTAAATAAAAATTAAATATAATAATAAGCTAAAAATAAATAAAATTATGTATCATTTCTTTTAAAGGGTGATTCATAGATACTCAATGGTTGGAAAATGCAAGTACTTGAATGAAGGAATATACAGTGATCCCTTGAGGCTATAAAATTATATATCATCTTAACACTATAAGTCATTATTTTATTTAATGGCTAAATAAAAGCCTTGACTAATATGAAAAAGAAAATGAACCTACGAAGATAAAACTAAGTTTCATAAGCTACATAGTGAGATTGAGCATTGGTTAATTCTCAAAAGGCTTTGGGATGAAAGAGTCTCTCAACTGTGAAATAGGGTTAAAGATGAAAAGCACTTCGTCTTAGATTGTCCATCTTATACTCAATTTAGATTCTATTTTCAAAATATTGGTCATACTACCAACTTTTTTGATTTTTTACATTAACAAAACTATACTGATCTAGGAAGACATCTCTCACAATTTTTTTGAAAAATAAAATTATTTCTTATTAATTTCTGATCTTTCTAATGTTCAATAAACCATATATATCTTAAAAAACATTAATCATTGTCATATAAATCATTATTTTAGATAAATAAATAAAATTAATTATAATTTATATAAACTTCACCTAAGTATCTGAGAGCCAATTTACTGAATATATTCTTTTATAATGATAATGGTGAATAAAATTATTGATTTATCTAAAAGAATTATTTTATATTTTAAAAACCTTAGAAAATGTAAAATTACTATAATTCTCGAGAGTTAAAGAATAAAGAAAATTTATATTATAATAAATATTTTAAAATAAGAAGTATTTGAATGTGGTCAATTTTTTGGAAATAAATTATAAATGATGAACTGTGAAAACCTATAATTTAGAAGTATGGTATCATCATTGTATATATATAAACTAGAAAGAGTATATGTATTATATAATTTTGGGCGCACCAAATAATATTAATCATTACATAGTTAATTAATTAAATTTTTTGAGTTGTTTTCTCCTTTTCCATAAGAATATAAGATATTCCTAAGTGAATATTCTACAAAATTGTCCCAGTAAAACACAAAATTTACAACACATAATGTTATTATATGATACGAAAATCTTTCACGAAAGCTTGTCTGCATGCATGTGTTTCCTAGAGGTTGCCATAAAGTCACTTGGGCCCCCTCATTTTCCATTTTTATATTCTTTTGTATCAACCAATTTAACTACTTTTTATAATAGACTTCATTTGCCATTAAAGAATTACAACATACCTGATTTGGCCATTAATCTTTAGTTCACCTATCTTCAATTTACCCCCTTTTTAGCATAATTGTTTTCTTCTCAATTGAAGTCTCTTAGAATATGCAAATATGCTTTAAATTTGGATTTGGATAGGATATCTTCTGATACTCCTGGGGAGAGAGCCTTTCACCTTATGAGACAATTTCCCATAATCAAAAGTGTGTCCACTGATGTTTTGTGGCTAACAAAAGTTTCTAGTAGAGACCATATATATGTGCTTTATTATTTGCCATATGACCTATACCCCATGAGTATGTGAACACTACCCCATGAGTATGTGAACACTTTGCCCATAAAGTACCCCCTCTCATGCCACCTCTTATTATTACTATTTTTTTTTTATCATATAAATATTTTGTAAATAATAAGGATATTCAACCACGAAAATTAATCTTTATTTTTTTTTTTTAACTAACCTTATGGTATAAGAAGTCACTACATAGTAATATCTAAGGCATCCAAAACATTGGGGGATAGTATAGTATCTACCTTATATCACATTAACACTTAACATGTTGAATTCTAAATGCCTCTCCTCTAAGTTTCAAATTTGGATAGCCATATAAAATGAAATCTTTTGAAAACATTGACAAACTTTTTACATAAAATTCAAAATATTATATTTCTCCAGTGCATTCATAAATGACTACAAAGAATGTTCATTTTACTACTAATTTGATTTCTAATTTAATTCTATTCTCAACAATTAAATTGTTTATACTATATTATATAATATATATAATTATATATAATATAATAATTTGAAAAATGAAATTGATATTCTAGTGAACAGTTATATTTATTATCATAAATGAATGCACAGATTGTGAAAGTGGTTTAAATAATAATAGTTTTAAATTTATTAAATTTAATATAATATATATAATATCTATATATAGATATATATATATATATAATATATATATTTTTGTAAAAATATAAAGTGAAGATCAAATATATTTTTATTAAATTTAAAAACATAATAATAAATATATCTAATTTATAATTAGGGTTTCTTTGACTTATGAAATAATTTAGGGTTTTTTTTGACCTATCAAATAGGTAAAAGTGAAATCAAATAATTTTTTTATTAAATTTAAAAACATAATATGATGATGGTGGTAGTGATGGTGGTGTAAATTCACTATTGGACTTAAAAAATTGAATTATTTAGTTTGATTTAAGATTTTATTCCTATGCTCAAAAAGCTTGGAGAGAAGCCTCCTGAGCTCACTATAATTTTCACATCGTAAAAGGCTAGGAAGGTTAGTATTGCAACAAAGATTATGAAACTGAGGTCTAATGTAGGTGGTTGTACGCCGGGCACTCTAAGAGGAAGTGATTTTCATCCTCAATGTTCATATTCTCACATAGATGACAAATTCTTTCCATCCATGGTGTTTTAGGAACTGGCCAACGACTGGTTTCACTATGGAGCTCATGAAAGTTCATTCTAATCTTGGCTATTTTAATTTTCTTCTCTGAGCTAGTTAAAACTGAGAGATACTTTTGATTTACTTTTAATTTTCTAGGGCGGGGTTGATGACCTCCTTATAATATCTTATTTTTCTTTTATCTGCTAAATCTTTCTCAAACCACATTTTTTTTTTTTATGTTATTAATGTTTTGCAATGCAACATCCTCCTCGATCTCCCAATGATTTAACTAAGCCCCGGTGTCTTTATACCAATCTCGTTTGAGCCTTATACTAAATGAATCAGAAATTGTGAAAGTGGTTTAAATATTAATACTAATAGTTTTTAAAATTTATTAAATTTAAAAGGTAATATAAATATATCTATTTATATTTAGGGTTTTTTTTCAAGTGAAATAAAATAATTTTTTTATTAAATTTAAAAACATAATATAAATATATCTATTTATATTTAGGGTTTCTTTGACTTATGGAATAATTTAGGGTTTTTTTTACCTCTAAAATAATAAAAGTGAAATCAATAATTTTTTTTATTAAGTGTGAATGCATGCCAGTGGCTCATATTAATGCTTTTAAATGGAGAAAACTATTTAGTAAATAAAAAAATAAAAAAATATAAATAAATAAATAAATATAAATATTCATTTAAATTTAAGTTTTTAATGGTGGGAAACAAAACAAAAACAGGTTTTAACGTTTCAAAACCAGCCAAGTAGCACCAAAAAATATTAAAATATTTAACAACATAAAAAGAGTAAAACGATTCTCATGTTCTCCAAGGAGGTGTGGACTCCTCGATCTATAAATATGTTTCACTGCTTCATTTGTTGTGCGTCCGTCACCATCGCAGCGGCGAAGTCAGATAAAAGAACGCTAACATTACTGTGGCCAGCGGCTACATATAACAGGCAGGTAAGCTTCTGGTCCATCAATCGTCAAACCAGCCGCTGACCATTCACCGCTTCATTCACATCCATTCACCGTCACCATCGCTTTGGCCAGACGCAGCGGCGAGTCGGAGAAAAGAACGCTAACATTACTGTGGCGAGCAGGTAAGCTTCTGTTGCAAAGCGCGTGTTTGTATTTTCTGTCCATCTATCGTCGTTGTTTTCTACCCTCAAACCAGCCGCTCCTTCGTCGTTGTTCACGTATTGTGCTTGGATCCTCATCGTCTGGATCTGGATCTTGTGTTTATGGGCATTTATGATATTTGTATATTGCCCGTTCGAAAGTGTTTTTTCATAAATATACTGGATTTCTAACCATATCTTTGTTAATTGAGTATAAGTGTTAGCTTTTGCTGTCTCGATTTGAAACAAAAGCGAGGATATCCTGAGCGCATCAATATTTTTCCGTGCAGATTTCCATTGAGACCGCTAATGGTAATGCTGACTGTTTGGCTGGTGTTGTGTTTCTGTTTGGAGGTGCATGGGAGTTACAGATCCCCTCTTAACAATGCACGTGACATGCTACCCCAGATCTTTACATTGCCAAAATTTTATGTAAAATAGTTTTGTTTTCTTGTTGCATCAAAGCAACACAAGTGTCTAAGTTATATCAGGGTGAGCTTTTCTCACTCCATGCAAGATCTACTTCATACACATTCACTACTTTTTGCGGGTGAGCTTTTCTCACTCCATGCAAAATCGACATATTCACTACTTTTACTTTTACCTAGAGTCATTATAAGGGTTTTATATTTTTGTCAAAATCACTTTATGATATTCACTACTTTTAGCTAGGAGTGATCATTAAGGGTTATATATTCTGTCAAAATCACTATCCGATCAAAATCACCCGAAACTTGAAACTAGTTTCTAGGAATTTGTTGGTTTAGAAAACCATGGTGTTATCATGGGAAAACAAGCCCACTAGGTTTGAACCTTGGTAATTATTATTAAAATCTCTCCAACTTGCCCTAGCCCAATGAACATATTGGTGGCTAAACACCTTTTGATTGATTGGAAAGGGGATAAAAAGCCATGCAAGATTTACTCTTTTGGTCATAACCTATTCATTGTACCAAATTTGACACTTGAGACCCCCTTGCATGGACCCACCCACCTTACACTCTTGGGTACTGAAACTCTTGAGGAGACACCTAACTTATGTTATTAAGTTTTGATACCATTCTAGGGACCAATCTGATCATAATTGGGTCGATTTTGTCAAAATTGGTAGGTTGGACCAGTTCTAGGGTTATATCAATTTGGTTGAAGGTTCAAAATGGTGATGGTTGGTTTTGTACCAAACCAATTGATTTCATATTGAGCATGCCAAAACCAACTGGTTTTCTACAAACAATGATGGGAACCACTTCAACTCATTTTTTTGTAAAATCAATTAAATAAAAAGGTGAAACATTAAACCTAAACCTATACCCCCTTCAATGCTATCTTAAAGAGCTCCCCACTTTCCATTTCACTCACACAATTCATTTGAGCAATTTGGAATTTTTGAGTTGAGTTTCTTGGGTTGATTTGGAGAGATGATTGAAGGGTTGATTTGAAGAATTTGTTGGGCTTATTTGAGGAGCTTGATTGAAGGATTGATTTGGAGAGTTGGATGAGTACCTTTAAGGCTAGGGGAATCAAGTTAGAATCCTAATTTTTGAATTTAGTCATTTTGAGGCATCTCTGGTATGATTAGATTGTATAGTCTAGTGTCTATACTACAGTTATTAATTAGTACTATGCTTATTTTTGGACTTTAGAGGCCATTTAGAACTTTTTTGTTGATGTATTTTGTTCATATATGGATTGCACTCAATGTTGTTTTGGTTGTATGCATAGCTACACTAGAAACTTTGCATATATAAATTATATGCAAAGTATAATGGTTTGGATTCACATGGATGTTATGAAAATACTTCTTGTTTTAAAATTTGAATATTTTATGTAGTTTTTGATTGATTGTTTTTGTAGTTCAATATATATTTATTTATTTTCTAGCATTTGTTTGGTTCTGGTTTTTGGAGTTGATTGATTTGATAACTAGTCACATAGCTTGGACATCAAACCTAGTTTCCAATCCACCTACACCCTCAAAGGCCATTAATATACCCTATCCAAGGATGTACCCAAGCTATCTCCTTGGGTGTTTGATATCGGCACATGACAGCTGTTGGATATTCACATACAAGAGAAAAATCCCAAGAGAGAGAATAAACATGCAAGTAGAAAGGAGATTATTGCATTGTACACTTTGTTGTACACTCATTTGTATTATCTCAATATGGGAGTACAACATTATAGGAGAGTGATGAAGTTTGACAAAGTTTCTAATAAAATACAATAAAAGGTGAGTAATCACATTTAACAATGAGATAAGAGAATAATAAAGTGTAATGTGTAAAATACAATTAAAATACATAGTCTAACTAACTTTAATACAAACCCAAGGACTAATTAAGTCTTATTAGTTTCAACCTCCTCACATAGCTTGAGCCTCAAATTGAACTTACCAATCCATCCACTATAGAAATTTTCCAAATTGGAGTTTTAGTACAAAACATAAAAGTCAATCTCTTTGACTAGAGGTTTCTCACATCTCAACTCTCTTAATTTTCAGCCTTAGGGAAGTCATGAAAGAGAATATAAAACAACGGAAAAGACACAATATTTCATTATCAAAAAACACAATTTTATAGGTAATCCAAGGAGAGAAGATACCATACTGTCTAGATAAGTTTCATTCCTCTAGAGAAAATTACCACACATAAAGCATATCTGAAAATTCACTTTGGCAGTAGTTATAACAGTGGTAAAACGATAGATATTACAACAACAACAAAAACCCCTTAAGTTCTTCAATGATGATGTCAATTCATTCAACAAATTGTCCTTTTGCTTATGTCAAATCATCAAGACATATATAGTTGTTAATAAAGATACACAAAGAAAATATATGGCTAAAAATCAAATATGGAAATTGCACAAGTTTCAGATAGTTGGAAGCTTCATTAATATGTTTAAGATAAAGGCTCCATAGCCTTCTCTCAATGCTAGTACAAGCCACTAGTGCTCCAAGACCCTAGCTAGGGAAAGCAATGAAAATCCGATCTCAACCAAGGAGCTCCACATGCAATAATCACTCCAACAATCATCCAAGACAATGCATTCTTTACTGTTCTTCTCCATCAAAGCTACCCTAGGGTTTTATTAAAATACCCTTATCTCAAACCTCCAAGGGTAAACCCCAATGTTCCACCAAGTTTCCATGATAGGGGGCACATGAACAAGAAGACGCATATGGGGGATATGTGGGAGCAACACCCCCAAATTTTAGGGAAATTCAGGGGGGATGTGGGGACGTTGGGGCTTTTATAAACATGATTAAAATTAAAATTCAATAAATTTTGAAATACAATGATTCATACATCATAAACGATTAAATAGTAGATACTAAATTTTGAAGACTAGAATAGTAAATTGAAATTACTCAAACTCAAAAATAGTAAAAAATGACGAGTCAAATACTCGATCTAAAGTCAAGACTCAAAAGTTAAAACTAAAAATGAACAATGAACCAATGTTATCAGAATTGGACTAGTCATCGAACCAATTGACTGCAAAACTAGGAACCGGAGAAAAACTCGATCAAAAAACTGATCGACCAATAAATACATAAATATTCAAATTTTGAAAAAATAAATGAGCATTCATGTGTGTAGGGCCCCTCCATATGACCCCAATATTCTGCTCTTTTTTTTTTCAAGGATAGGTATATACATCTTTAAATATAATTGCAAAACTTTACAACTTCAATACTTAAGCACATCGTCACTATTAAATTCTACAGCGACGTACAAAACAATAATGCATGAAATATAATGAAGAATGGTCAAATGTTTTACTAATTAACCCATAAAACAAGTTACATGGATTACTATTCACCCAGTAGAAGTTAGAATCCTCAATGCAGGTTGTCACAATCCTCATTCCTTGCTCATCGGGGTCGCAATGATTCATTTTTTGCAATTTCCACTGTGCTTAATTGAATTTTCTAACCCACTTGGTTGTCCACCCTACCAATGCAAGGTACTCTTCTTCCCTTTGGCTCTTCGAGTTGTAGTGGAGTTGTAGGTAGGAGGAGAGAATAACACTAGCCAGTAGAAATATGGGTTGCAACCCTGATCTCCCCATGTAATGATTTCTATCCACCACACTATTAACAATGCTCAATATCACTTTAGAATGCCATTATGATGCTTATCTAACATTAAGGAGTTCCAACATCTCCCCTTCATAAGAATGTGTTCCTTTTATAGAGTCTTTTAGGCGAGGATTAGATGTGACAATTGTTTTCACATGCAAAATAACTATTTATTAAATTTCATAAATTTGATTATCACTCAGCCACATGTCCTATCTAGAATTTTGTTCTCATGAGATTTCCTATTATTTTATATAAACTAAATATTTTCTCTCACCCAAGAGACACATGTTCCTAAATTTACTCCTAAATGTTCGCTTATACCGCTTTTTCCCTTCCTTAATTTTTTCAACTTGTTTCTTGTGGCCTACCAAGAGCCTCAGTTAGTTGTAGTTACTCCCTTTAATTTCTCCTCTTCAAATTTTGTTATCTTTTTAGAATTTTCTCAATTAGGTGAGGTTCTCTTGATTTTAGTTTCCTAGAATTACTTATTTTAATAATTCAATTCTTGCACCCATCTATTTTAATAATTCATTTATGTCCACATCAATTTAACTTTAGATTATTTTCCCTTTTAAACATGATATCTTGTAATTAACCTTGTATCTATCATTTACCTAGCTCTAACTTACAATAAACCCATTTGTAGGTATTAGTTTGCTAACATTAGTTAGGCCATTTCTTTTAGTTCAGTTTTCTCGTTGTCACTTATTAAACTTTAGATTGACTTGATATTCAATAACATATCAATACTTAAGTGCTTATGAATTAACCAAATCATAGATTTCCTTGTCCTCCATCTGGTGCCAAGGGTGCCAACTCTCATGCCCTTCAAGAACCGCACATTCCAAGGGTGCCATAGGTTAACCATCAAACACTTGTGATTCAAGCAGGGAAAATAAGTACTAGTGGAATGGAAACTCAATAGTCTCATTATTGCTTTTGTTGATAGTTCCATGGTGATTGGGAATCAAGGATCTCCTTGATGCGCACCCCTCAATAGTACCTTATGAGCGACCATATCCATGGTCCAGCCCTCACAACATCGTGCAATGCCAAGGATAAGCACCCCCTATACTTCATCTTAAGCCACGATTGGAGTGTTAGCAAGTATGACCGAGGAGACTAATCATAAACTTCCAAATATGTTTGGTCTCCTTCACCTACAACCCCACTACCATTATGTGGGTCATTCGGTTAGTGCTCATCAGTGCCTGAAAAAAAAATTGTGAGAAGATCCCTCAGTATAATCCATATAAGCATACCCATTATTTGCATCAATATCAAATATCAAAACATAAATATAAATCATAATGTGACTCAAAACATCATAGTATGGGTTGTGTCTATAGTCCTCTTTTCCTGCCACATAGAGGAAGTAGTTAGTAAAATTTGATAGACATGATATAACTATAATCCAATAAGCATCATAAATGATCACATATAAAGGCCATAATCAACAACATCATCATTATAATGAAGGTAAAATATCATAATATCAGGAATACATGTTTCTTCAAAATACATAAAAAGTATGGATCATCACCATGATGTCATCAAAGAATAATATATAAATCAAATTGTGTCTCAAGGTCAAGATGTTAGAATTTTGGGTAGCTCAGAAGGCATTTTCAAGAGAAGGAAACCTATAAGATGATTTTGTTGGGAAATTTACCTAAATTTGGGGTTTTGGAACCAAAGCAATGGCTAATTAGGACCTAAACAAACTAATTATTTATTCTAATGGGTTGAGAGGCTAAACCCTAAGATCTAGAGGTTTCCTAAATGACCCAAGAGAGAATAAATAGAGAGCCAAAGAAGAGGCTCAATGTGCATATGAGAGATGTGACTTCTCTTGTGTAGGGTGTGCCCTAGTGGAGGGCCAAGTTATGCTCATGGAGGTTGAGATACCCTTGAGAAGACCACAACTCTTGTTTTGAGAAGGTCAAGTCAAAGGTTAGAGGAGCAATAAGAGGGCCAAAGTCTTGGGGAGTTGGAGAATGGATCGAGCTTGATTTAGGGCTCATTCTAGGCCAACAAAGGATATCTAGACATGCTACTATAAATTTTGAACGAGGTCGAATGCCTCAACCTATGTGAACAAAATATTTTTGAAGGATTGAGAAAAAAGGGTTTCCATGAGTGAGAAAAAAACCAAAATACCAACTCATGTTGTGTCTGCATTAGCCCAAGAAGGAGACGTAGAATCTCAAGAGCCTTCTAGTAAGGAGAAAATTTTTATGGTTTGTTTGTGATGGAAAGAGGTTGAGTCTGCCCCGGTGGATAGGATGAGAAATAGTTGGATGTATTTACCCTAAGAGGGATCTATCCAGGCAAAAAAAAGAACAGGAGGGCACTAAAAATTATGTTTGAAGTTAGGGTTTTATGTTCTGTGCAAAGGGAGGATGGTCAAAAGGCCTTAGAAAGTTTGTTGGACTTTTGTGGTAAGGTTAAGCCCTAGGAGAGGACGAAATTGACCCCAGATTTAGAACGAAGGCAACGAGTACCTCAGGAAGAGATAGAAGGCATTGGGACAATATGAAAAAGTTGATTTGTTGGAGAAGATGATTTGCTAAGATGGATTTCTGAAGTATATTAACTAATGGGGTTGTGAACAACATGTTAAAGGGTTGACTATACAATGACCATAAAGGATCTAAGTCATTTTGTGTAGTTGTAAGTTCTGGAGCCAATTATGTAGTGTTTTTGAAGGACTAAACTCACTGTGAGCAGTTGGGTATGCAAAGGAATTAAAGGAGTTACTTCTATGTGATGGAGGCAAACAATAACTAGATACATCAAGGGAAGAGAGGACAAAGAGCGCTACAAGCAAGGGACTACAATAACAAGTAAGTCGAGAATTTGTTCTTTGATGTGATGGGAAGATTAAGGATCTAATGGATATGACCTCAAGCCCTAACCTATTTGTATACTATTTATACTAGTTGTACTAGTGATCTAAAGGGCCATGTTTGAAATTTCCTTGAAATTACAACAACTGGGATTTATTCACCTAATTGATGAGAATTTTAATTGTTTATGGAAATTAGCAAATAAATTATACTGAAATTCTTCATAGAATAATTAGTTTGTGGGAGTAAAATCAAGAACTAATAAATAGATGCACACACATTAAAATGACACAATTAGTTTGGACTAAAAAGTCCCTAGAAAAACCATGAAGGGAAAATCAGTGCAACAAATGAGGGTTTTTTTATTATTATGAAACAAACTATGGGAGTACAATAATATGGATTCCCAGTTGGAAATCCTTGAGAAAATATACTAGAAAAATAAAATGGAGAAAATTTCTCCCTTCTACAGTCAATCTAGCCTCCACTAGCTTGCTCGAACCCCACACTAGCAAACTCACTCTGCCTGGAATTACATTGCTTGGCCTAGATAATTCACATTTCTTGGCCTAGATAATTTACATTTCCTGCTAGCTAGCTCCAAGTGAGTCATCCATCCTCCCTCCGCCCCTAGAAAATATCTGCTCTGCCTCGTGTTAGAAAATCATAAAGGCAGAAAGATTTTCTTATAATTGATAATTACTTGTGATGTTCTTGACTTGTTCTTAAGTTTCTTTTATATCTTATTTCTTTTAGTTCATCAAGAAAATATCAAAGCAATAACACATAAACAATGGACACCATATATAGGCATATGCCATGGAAAGCGCCTCCTCAAGGGGAAAACCTAGTTAAAATTATCTTCCTTTCAATAGTATTCTTTGAGACTCTTCACCTTAGACAAAGGCCGAACCTTCCCTCCACGCCAAGTCAGCCTCCCAGATCTTTGGCCTCTTTTCTAGCAACTTTGACTACGTAGCAGTTTCCAGGATCAAGGAAACTTGGAAGACTTCGACCTCCCAAACTAGGGCACGAAACAAAGAGAGAGAGGCACCAAAATTTCATTTTTCTTCTTCTCCTTAGAATCCACCCAACTCGCACTTCATTTGGCTTCATCAAACCCACTTCGCACTTCTCCAGCTTCCTTAGAAATATCGAACTAGCTTGAGATGATATGCTCCAAATGAATTCAACTTGCTTCTATTTATAAGCTTCAAGGGAGGTCGAATTGATGTCCTTAGACTCACTTGATCTCTTGTAGGCTGACTTGGTGTGGAGGATACATAAATTATATTTGACTCAATACTAAACCTTTTTACATGATTCAAAAGCCCAAGAAGGGTCTCTTTAAAAGTACAATGACTCTTTTGACTTAGAATAAATCCTACAAGTCCTCAATGGGAACTTTGACCTAAAACATGGTGACCCAAGCATGAAGCCCATGCTTTAATAAGTCACAATAATAATAATTATTATTATTTTCTTTTTTCTTTTGACAAGTACATTGCAAGATGATTCAAATACATTAAATGAAGACCCAACCTATTTACATTTCCTAACACTCCCTCATAACTAGGGAGGTATTCATCATATACAAGTACAAGGAAGATCTCAACTATATGAACCATGAAGAACTTTAGGCACCACAATGCCATGCACTAGATTTTTTAGCAGGGCAATCTATCCATTGGTCTCTCAACAATTTAGGCAGTGCAATGCCGCAGACTAGATTCCTGACCAGGGAAATCTATTTGAGTAGGAATAAGATGGACTCAAGCTTTTAGCCTCTCTAGGTGTTGTCAAGATTACTTGCTAACCACCGACCCAAAGATCCAGGTGTGTATCTAAAAACAAAGCTCTAAAACCAACACCAACTTTTTCAACTTCGGGCCCTAGACATCAACACAAAGTTCCGACTAGATGTCTTCTAAGGCAATGCTTCACTCACAGATCAAGGATAAGCAATCTCTCCCAATCAAACTAATTGGTAACCATCATGTTATCAAAAACCTTCAAGAGATTCACTTGTACAAACACAACCCCAATCAATAATATACTTTCACATGTACATATTCAAATACAAAACTTTGGGGTCGTTCAGATGTTGCTTCTCAACACAGTAGGACTATCGAACGAATCCTTGATAGAAGATTCCTTCGTCATACACTTTCCTACTTCTCATGCATCAACATATCCTTCAAAATTCATTCTCCAATCAAAACTATGCTATGCCCTCCCTCTCAACTAGGGAGCATATTTTTATCCAGGCTCCCTCTTAATCTTAGGGAGATATTTCTTACTCAGGATCCCTCTTAACCCAGGGATATCAAATTATTTGTTCAACATTGGAGAATATTTTGTTGCTTCTGTTAGTGTCAGTCTTTCCAGCCTTCCTCCCATGATCAAATATACTCTTACAAAGTGATTTTGAAGTGTCAAGGTCAAATTTTGTCATTTCAGTGAGTTTTCAAGCAAAATTTGGTCACTAGGCATTAGGTCTAGGGTTTGTTTTCACTCCTTCTAAAGTTGCCCAAATGTTAGCCTATGTCATCATTCAGCTGAGTCTATCATCATTCATAGGGTTTTCATGATCATCTCAGTGTCTAATGAGTCATTTTACATCTT
>APFE031067395.1:47479-81487 GCA_000404065.3 Pinus taeda | reverse complement strand
CTAAACATACATTATTCTATGAGAAACCAAGTGTTTTTCGATCTTACCTTAGGTCCAACGCTTGTTGTAGCAGTCCAGCCTTGCTGATCCAGATGAGCTCCTCCTTCACTTTCAGACCTGCATACACTAACAAAGAAAACAATTACATAGCATCTGAATATTTTATAAAACAAAGCATATTTATCATATTGACCAAGGAGTACATGAAATAATTCATTAACAAATCATTGAGAAGAATGGACTTATTTGTATTAAGTAATCAAAGGAACCATTACAACCTGAGCCTTGGTGTTGTGCAAGCTCCTCCCAGGGTTCAGCAAGAGATTTCCTCTACTTTGACAAGCTCACCCACTCCCACTATGGCAACAAGGAAGGATAGTGATCTCTCCTCACAAGTCAACAATGGAAGTCCTAATTCCAGCAGCATTTACCTTTAGAATGTTCAGCTTTCAACCTCTCCTCCTTTGGCCCAATGCCTGTATTTATAGTATTCTAGAGGAAGTTATTCAGTTCCAACATCAATGGGATACTCCCTCTTTTGGATGGGGTAGCTCCTCTCTTGATGGGATAAGCTCCTCTATCATAGGGGTGCATGAACCATCTGGAGGCGCTCAATACACGTCAAGAACTCTTCTAGAAGGCTCTAGAAGTGACCACAAGTAACTTTAAAGATGAAACTTGCGCCTTTTGACCTTTACAGGGGTACGCACCCTAGCTTTAGTATACAGAGCGTATTACTACGCAGGTCTAATGTATATGGAGTGCGTACACGCAGGCAAGGTAGAGAGAACCTGCGTACCCAGAGATAAACATGTTTTTAAGTGACTTTCTCTCTTTTTGAATTTGACATGAAGAGCAGAGGTATGGGGCTTGACAAAGAGGACAATGTGGCTATTGATGAGGCCATATAGACTGCAGATAGTCAAGGTGACAAATTTCAGTGTAACAACCATGTTGTGGCATCAAAGGCTTGGACATATTGGAGAGAAGGGCCTTATACTTCATGGTAAAGGTATGGTAGAAGGTATGAGAAATAGCTCTCTGGATTTTGATTTCTATGAAAATTGTGTATATGGGAAGCAGAATCGGGTGAGTTTCCCCTATGGTGGTAAGAGGGTGAAACGTATATTAGAGCTTGTGCATAGTGATGTGTTTGGACCTGTGAAGGTTCCATCACTGGGTAAGTCTGTGTACTATGTATCATTTATAGATGACTTCTCAAGGAATACATGGATGTGTTTCCTTAAGAAGAAATCTGAAGTCTTTGACAAGTTTAAAGAATTTAAGGCTCTGGTGGAAAGCCAAACAAAGAAGAAGATAAAGGTGTTGAGGACAGATAACGGTGGAGAGTTTTGCAGTAAGGAATTTGAAGAATTCTATAAGAAGTGTGGTGTAGGACAGTAGAAGACTACTCCATATACACCTCAACAAAATGGAGTTGCAGAAAGAATGAACAAGATTTTGATGGAAAGGGCAAGAAGCATGCTCAGTGGTGTCGAGTTAGGACAAGAATTCTGGGCAGAGGCGGTGTTATGAACTTAAAAATCATAACAAATTAAATAAAATATTAAAATATTAAAGAATGATTTAAATAAATAAATTATTAATTATAATCAGTTAATTAGCAAATAATTAGTTAAATGAAGAGACATCAGTCCCAAGGGACATGTCTCTCTGATCAGGCATGGCCAGTCAACTCCTATTTAAGGAGCACCACCTCAACCTTGTAATCATCATTCAATATGTATCGAATATATATATATATATATATATATAATATAATATATATATATATATATATATATATATATATAATATATATATATATTCAGAATCCTATCTGGTGTCTTGTTTACAGTTTACAACAATTTAGTCATTTTATTGCTAACAGTGGTATTGGAGCCAAGTTCAGACTGGTGACACCCACAAGTTCTGCTGGCCATCAGGCCCCATGGGATTTCCATAAAACAGCAGTGTGTGTAGGCTGTGTGTATTTTTCCTGGAGTAATATGTTGGGTGATACGTTGAACCATTGGCGGAAGACTGCAGAGGGTACGCTGAACCATCGGTAAAATCTACGTTTTTTCTCATCTACGGTGACTTGCATCATTTTCCATTACGGTGGGCTCTTTCCATTGCGGGTGGCTCTATGGTAATATGCTAAACCCTCGGTGGACCTGCGTCATTTTTCTCTGTGGGGGAGACTTGTGGTTCTGTTGCGGTGGACCTGCGGTTACGTTGGAGTAGTCTTTGCAGTGATATCCGCACAAAAGGAATGACCATAAAAAAATATAACGTGACCGTCGGCAGGGGGGACATGACTGTCCAATGTAATACTCCGTAAGGTTAATTTAATAAATCCTAATACACATAATATATAAAATATACATATATTTAATTAACTTATATATAATTAAAAACTATATATAATTTGTAAAATATACATATATTTAATTAGATTATATATATTTAAAACTATATGTTATAGACATTTTTGGGCACTGCAACCCCAATCATATATGTCCGTAAACCAAGGGCTTTTGAGTCCCTAAAATTGTTGTTTCATGCCCTAAAGGAACAAGGTCAGCTGATTACATCATATCCCAGAAGTTCTCAACAAAAAACTGCTCAGAATTGGTCAAAACGGGACCATACAGGTTGCTCAGTGCTAAGGGTACGATACATCTCACCTGCTCAGTGCAAAAAGTGAGATGCATACTGGAAAGCCCTTCTGTAGGGTGTGATTGGCGAGAATGGACACATGGTAGAGACAGTTTGCAAGGTGGATGATCATGGAATCTTCCAGAAACTTCTCCTGTGACACTTGCCTATCTGAATTCGCCCAGGGATGAGGAAGAGATCATCAATCTCCAAGTGGAATCAAGGACTACCAGATAGAAGACATTAATCAAAATCCCAGAAGCTGACTCACTCCCGTACAATCATCTATATATGGATCCCTCATCCCAGAGATCTAAAGGCTGGAATTTTGTATCTTGTAAGGAAGTGTTGTTGGTTTCCTGGTGGAACATCATAGTGTTGGGTGATATAAGCTTTTCATGAGGTGAAGAAGGGATTTCATGCTGGGAGGATGACATTGGGTCAGATCAATGGGTTGTAATCCTCTCTTCTAATCTTTACATCAATAAAGCTATTCAAGTTTCCTCCACATTCTTGTATGTTTGATAATATATATGTAGTTGTGTGGTCAATATATATCTGGTCCTATATTGTTTATGGTTGTAGATCTCTACACTTTTAAGGTATTATGTTGCTTTGACTTTACAGGTACTCTTTGAAGTGGAGTGGTCAAGGAAGAGTGGCAAACATCCATCAGTGAGGAGAAGGAACAAGCAAGGAATCGAGCGAAAGATCGAAGTTGGTATTCTTTGCTCCTCTCCTATCTACTTCTCTTAAAGGAAAACGAAAGTAACTTTAACATGTTTGTTTCTAAGATAGCTACCCGTTTTAGTGGGACTAACAGCTCTACATAGACACTAGATTTCCCGATAACAAAATGGCGACTCCGCTGGGGACCGAATAGATTGTTTGCTTGTCTATGCTTGTTTGCTTTATAAACTTATAGACGGAGCCTGAAGTCAAGCCAGCTAGCCTTCGAACTGCATTTTTTATGCAAGTGCAAAGTATATCAATGTTGCTTCAGTCTATCTCCAGGTTTTGTTTATAAATTGAAAAATCTATTTGCAAACATCCTAATTGCCCTAGTGGTGGCTCTAGTAACCTCATTAGATCAGCCCCTGTGATTTATATTTACTGAATATCATCAGCTCGGCCTAAATACTTGAACTAAGCTGCAAACTGTGACCAAGAACCAAGTTGAAGTCTCGTCCCTGGACCATTGCACCTTCTCCTCCTAGGAATCTGGATGCATCGCACCTCTCGTGTGCAGTAGGTGTGCTGCATCACACTTTCCTTGTGTTACAGGTGCGCTGATTAGACAAGACCTCTTCTGGTTCCAGATTTTGGTTTTTTATTCACTCTCTTTAGCTTTATTAAGGAGTTTTGATGTCTATGATCAGTATACCTCTGTGAAACTCCCTTCCTTTCATTATTCCGCCTCCATCGTGCAAAGAATTTTGAATGTTTTTATGTATTGTGTGCCATTTACAGTTCTCTTTTACAAAGAAGTAGCGTAATCAAACTGACGTCTTTTGATTTGGAAGTGTCGCAAGTGTTGTTTTCAATCAAAGAAAAGAATCATATTGTTCTTGATGGTCGATTATACTATTACTCTTGTATTTGATTTGAATTAGTGGTTTTTCAAGTGTCGAAAGCAGTTTTCAATTCAAAATCGCAAAGTGTCGTTATTATCTTCCTTTCATATTTTGAAGAAAAATTGTTAGTACTGTCGCTTTGAAAAGATAATTCAGATTTGTACTTAGCACTCTTCTTGTCATTCACACATTAAGAAGGCTGAAAACAAATACATGCATGTGCATTTGCATTTAGACTGCTTGTCGATTTTGATTTAGGACAGTGCATCTAGTGTGTGCTCTCTGCTCTATGTTGAAATAATCTCGCTTCTCTTTCCTTAGTAGCTAGGATTTTCATTACAAAAAGAAGATCAAACGATTGTTTATCATATTAGATTGCATTTTAGGAATTGTATATCTACATCATGCAGTGAACCTAAAAGGAAAACTTCTTAAGAAAGATCAACTGTAAAATAAATTCAATGAACCTAAAAACGCTTTAGAACCTAACGCACAACATTTAGAAGTCTAGGCTAGAGGCGTATTTCGGTGTAGTAAAGCATGGTAACTATCGCTTTCACTATAGGTTGGGTGATTCCTCCTCTTTGAGACGACAAGTGCCAGTACGAACTTGTGCTCCCACGTACCGTCGAGTATATTTTGGGAGACCACAATAGGCTATATCCTTTATCCCTAGGAAGCTGTGTCTGTCGCCTTATCGATTGCAATGCAGTGAACACAGCATTCGGGAAGATTGACTGTCGTACCATAAAAATTATTCTGCAGTTTTACGATTGGTTTGATAATCCCTCTGTCTAGATTTACAGAGTAGTCTCTTTCATTCCTTTTTAGACTCCTTAAAGGAAAAGGTCCATCTGAGCACTTCTCACTTCAGGCTCATTAAAAATCGAAGGTGACTAGAGTCATCTTTAGCTTTTTCTCGACTCTTAAAAATTGAAAAAGCAAGTTGTGTCAAAGCGTCTAAAATTCCTTTAATTCGGAATAACTTTTTCCCCTTTATTTTGAGTTGATCAATTAATCCGCAATCGTGGAAGAAAGTCAATCGAAACCCCGTCGTTCGAGGAGATTAATGAGTCCACCGTCTTTGACTCCGGAAACGAAACCACTCCGGATGAAGCGAACTCATTTAACCGGGTCAAAGTCCCCTGGTTTGATTGGAACTTCTGTTCCAACATCTTTAGGGACTATGGTTACTCCAAACATTTCTGGTATTCCTACCTCTACAGAAGAAGTTCCGCAACTAGAAGAGGACATTAGAACTGATCTTAGTGTAGAGATAAACACTTCTATTCTTGAACCGGCTTCATCTACAGCTAATTCGGAAGGTGTTGTCCCCCCAACGTCTGTCACTGCAGAAACTATTCCTTCTTCGACACCAGAAATATGTTACGGACCTGACAAAGTACCTCTTCCACCTGGATGGATTGCTATAGAAGAGATTATGGAGGATCCTCCATCAAGCACTCCATCAAATTTTGGAGGTGGGATCACCCTATATCCTTCTTCAAAAGAAGTCGGTCCCTCTTCATCTCAAGCTCCTGTAGAATCGCTAGGAAGTCTTTTGGATAGACTAGTTATGTCTGAACAACCGTCAACATCCAGGACTGTGTCAACTGATGCAGCAGTAGCGGAACCTCCTGTTGCTACTCCAATGATGTTCACTGGCATGCCATCTGTTCCAAATACTCTCAACCGCTAGATGGAGTCCATCCAGGGACTGTTTCAACAGTATGGTCTGTTCTCGTTTGTTCATTCGGAATGATATCTGGAATCTGTTATGTTGAGTTTCAACAAATAGATCCTTCACAACAGCATCAATTTGGGCAACCCGATCCCCAAAGGCAAATCCTTCCTTTGAGCACTGGAATGCCACCGTATGGGGGGCAGTATACCCTTTCATTGTTCCCTCCGGGAGAACAACCATATGAGAGTTCGCAACAAAATTCAGGTTATGTTGGGATTACATCCAAAGGTTGGGTGCCGACAATGCCTCAATAACCAAGAGTTGTATACTCAATGCAACAAACTTTACCTGCGTCAAACATCCCCACTACACCGGATATTGTAACAGTGTCGCAAGTACAAGCATTGCCTGTTGTATGCCAACCTCAAGTTTCTCAGGTTGTAATACAACAACCCCTTGTCTCTCCGATGCCACCACAATCGCCGATTAGTGGCTCCTTAACCGGAATGACCCAGGCTCAGACGAGTACCATTACCCCTCATCTTTGTCAAACAGCCAGTATTGGACAACAACAAATGGCTTCACAACCATGGCTGGTACAATATCAGCAACCGCAATTTCGACAAGCTTACCGAGGATCTAAGCAACAGATCTTTGCAAGTAATGGGCAGTCGTATATTTAAAATGGTCAACATCAATCATATCATAATTGTTATGCCCATCAACCTTACCAAAGTTATCAGCATCAAATGCATTATGCTAGTATGAAAATACCAACTTCTCATGAAATCCCATCTTATCCTGGGTATGCTTCGCCAAACCTGAATCAACAGTTTCCCTTCATGGCGACTTTAGAGTTACCGGATCTAAATTGACTAACAAACGATCCAATTGCTTACGCCCCTTGGTGGCTGACGATTCCGCATAAAATTCCATTAGATATTCCTAAATTTAATGGAAATCCGGGTGAAGACCTGTCGAATCATGTGATGACCTTTCATCTGTGGTGTTCATCCAACACTCTTAATGATGATTCGATTAGGCTTTGCATTTTTCAGCGAATGTTAATAGGTCTGGAAGTAAAATGGTATATCGAATTGCCTAGAGCTTCATTTGATAACTTCAGTACCCTTGCCACAACCTTTTTAACCCATTTTCAGTTACCCATAAGATACGAAACAGGAACAGAGCTTCTTACCAATTTCAAACAGATGACAACCACTCACATATCTGATCATATTCATGAGTGGCGGCGTCGTCGTAGAATGGTAAAAACATATGTTCCCAATCAACTATTAGCTGAATGGTTTATTAAGTCATTGTTACCTTCTATCACAGAAGATGTGGAAAAGGGAGGAGTCGTCATTGAAGAGCAAGTTATTGCTCGTGCACAATATCTAGACTTGATATATACTCAATCTGGCACACTCTATGACAAAATCCCTAATGCTCCTAGACTGGAATTTTCCATTCCTCCTCCTAAATCGAACAAAGACTTTCATGCTAGTGATGGCGTGATAAGTATGAGTAGCACGAAAACCGTAAAGGCTACATCGAAGAAGGCCCGTATGGTTTTCGGTCAAAATGCAAAAGAAGAACTTCTTGCCTTGGAGGTAAACACCGTGTCGACTGACAAAGGCAAAGGACCGAAGCAACTAGGGGGCAAGAAGAAGAACAAAGGGAAAAAGAAGAAACAGGAGGAGCATCTCCTAAAAAATCTTCTACAAACGCTGTTGGGCAAAGGAAACCCCCTTCGGGGTGTCAAATATGCGATGAGGATCATTGGACGAGAGAATGTCCGCATAAAGCTAAAGTTAAGAAACTCTTTAAAAGTGAAAAAACCTCAGTAGTATTGACTGATCAGTTTCCAAACCCAGGAACCAATTTGGTTGCTAGTGACAATGCTTCCCCATCCCAAGTGCTTATGTTGTCTATTTCAAAGTAGAAAAATGATGCTTTGATATCGACAAGGAGTAAAGATTACGTGAATCCACAGCTGTCGAACAACAAGGATACTGATCAACATAGTAGTTCAACAACAACTTCAATCGAAGTTGTGCCACCCATCATTCCTGAACTAACGATAAAGCCACCAAAGGGAGTAGTACACAAATTGACATTTAATCCTCGTGCTAGAGCAACATAGAATTATAACATAGTAGAGGACCTAGCCCAATCGCCGTCCTCTATGTCGACACTTGAGGTACTGCAAAATTTCCCCTTCCAAAAATAAGCTCTATTTTCAGCAATAGGTGGGATTGCCCCAGCAGATTCCAATCTTGTGGCCTTTAAGCATAAAGGATATGACCCTCAGTTACCAGATCAACTCGCTTTCCTTATTCAAGTGAAAGCCCTCAACAAAATTGTTCATCGAACAATTATTGATGAGGGGGCATCAACATGTATTATGTCAATGAGTTGCTGGAAAACTTTAGGCTCTCCACCCTTGTTGTGATCGTCAATGACATTGAAAGAATTTGATGGACAAACATACACCCCGTACGGGATTTTAAGTAACTTGCAAGTCAAACTGGGGAGCAAAATAGTAGAAATTGATGTTGAAGTTATCAACGGAAACCTCGATTACAACATCCTACTGGGAAGGCCCTAGATATATATTATGGCCATCGTTGTGTCGACATACTTCAGAAAGATTACATTTCCTTTCCAAGGAGGAATTACAATCGTCGACCAACAAACTTTTCTCCCCAATAGTTCACATGTTACAGGAAGCATTCCGATGATCCACGAAAACCATAATTTGCTTCAAAATATCGGATTAGGCGTACTAAAAGACCCTACATTAATGGGGACTTTTGCCCTACCGCCAACAAAAAATCTGGCAGAAGTGGCCACGGTAGGAACCTGTAATATTGTGTCTTCCATTCAGAAGATATCCAATCTTGATGTTAGCATGGATCATCGTGAGGTTTTGTCTCCAAGCCCAATAGAAATATTGTAGCAATCAATGTTTTCAGCATGGGAGGTGAACCCAAATGAACGCTCATCAAGCGTTTATATAGATAGGTCTAAAGAATATGGTACCCCTTCAGATCCTTAGTCGCATGTACACTCTACAGACGAAGGAATTGTTCAGTCAATGATTATTGATGGGGCACCATGGGAAAATTATCACCATCGTTCCCATCTTCCATATTATAAAGAAGATTGTTCCAGTGACCTTGATCATCCTTCATTATTTTATTTCATGTCGAATTCTGTAAATACAGTGGATTCTGAGAGAAACCTGTCCAATATTGAAGAGACGATCGCCATAAATATCTCGACTAAACCAAATGTTTTAGAGAATATTCATGTCAGCAAATCTTGTTCTCCTATAGAACTGGAAATATATAACACTCTCTTTCGCGAGTTCAGAGATGACTTTTCTTGGTCATATGACGAAATGCCAGGCATTGACTCGAGCATAGTTGAACACGAAATTAAGATGTATTCAGATGTCAAACTAGTATGACAACGGCTCTGGCAGGTGCACCCCAAGAAATTTTTTGCCATCAAGGCAGAAGCTGAAAAACTTCTCCATGCTGGTTTCATATACCCCGTTCCTCTAACTGATTGGGTATCGAATATTGTTCCTGTAATGAAAAAGCAAGGAACAATTAGAGTGTGAGTCGATTATAGGTATGTAAATCAAGCTTGTCCAAAGGACAACTATCCTACACCCTTCATTGACCAGATAATTGATGAGTGCGCCGGATGTGAAATCTTTTCATTTATGGATGGATTTTCTAGGTATAATCAAATAAATATCCGCCCACAGGACCAGTCAAAGACTGCATTCATTTGTTCGTGGGGCACATTCGCTTATCGCAAGATACCTTTTGGTTTAAAGAACGCAAGGGAAACCTTTCAAAGGGCAATGAATTATGCCTTCCATGACATCAATAACATCATTCAACCATATCTCGACGATCTTCCGACTCATTTGCGAAAGCGGACCGATCATCCGTAGCATTTGAGAGCGATATTTCTACATTTCCGACACTACAAAATACGGCTCAATCCACACAAATGTGTGTTTTGTGTCGGTTCTGGTTGTTTACTTGGCTTTGTAGTCTCGAAAGACAGGATTCGTCTCGACCCCTGTAAGGTCTAGGCAATCATTAATTTGCCTCCGCCTGCAAATTTGCTTCAGATTCAGAAACTCCAAGAGAAAGTAAACTTTCTGAGGAGGTTCATTCAAAATTATGCCAAACTTGCTAAAGGTTATACTCGTCTATTGAAAAAATAAGTACCCTTCGTCTGGGATCAGGTCGCGCAAACTTCTTTTGATGCTTTAAAGGAATCCCTAATAAAAGCATCATTAATGTATGCTCCTGATTATCAAAAAGACTTTAACCTGTGTCTAGCTACCGCAGATACAACCATAGAAATGGTTTTAGTTCAAGAAGAAAATGGAATCGAACATCCTATCTATTATTTAAGTCAAAACTTAAATGATACAGAAACCAAGTACTTCTATATTGAAAAGCTAGCTCTTGCAGCTGTTCAAGCGATACAGAGATTTTGACATTATATCCTCTTTCGAAAAACTACCATTTTGTCATATTGCAACCCCATGACTTATATCTTGTCGTGACAGTTACTGGGGGGAAAATATTCCAAATGGATAGCAATTTTGCAAGAGTTTGATCTAGAATTCGTAAAATCCAAATCAAAGAAAGCCTTGGTTTTTGCGGAGTTATTATGCGATCTCCCATCGTCGCCCAACGATTCAACATCCAATGCTACAATCATGGATGAATCTTTGTTTCTGATATCTTCAAGCGATCCCTGGTATGGAGATATAATCATCTATCTCCAGACCCAAACATATAGGTCTAATACCTCCCATTCAGAGCAGCGACGTACTCGATACCAAGCAAAAGACTACATGATCGTCAGTGATACACTTTACCGCCGTGGTATCGATATAGTTCTACAGAGGTGCCTCACCCATGGAGAGGTCGAAAAAGTCCTGAATGATTGTCATTCAGGCGTGTGTGGGGGGCATCAATATGGCTATGCTATAGTACAAAGATTTTACGAGTAGGATACTTCTGGCCAACAATGTTCAAGGATTGCATAACCGCAGTTAGAAGTTGCCATGCATGGCAAATCTTCGATCACAAAACCAAAATTCCACCTGCACCTTTAGAGCCAGTAGTCATTCGTTAAATGGGGCATAGATTTCATGACTTGTAACCCCACCTTAGCTGGGGGGCATGGGTATATCATAGTCGCAGTTGACTATTTTACGAAATGGGCCGAGGCGATGCCTACATTAAACAATAGTGGCGAAACAGCTACTCTTTTCTTTTTTAATCATGTAATCTCTAGGTTCATGTTCCACAGGCTATAGTCACAGATCATGGATCGCATTTTCGCAATCACATGATGGTTGAGTTGGCTGTCAAATTAGGACTATCCCACAACAGCTCTACTCCATATTATCCGCAAGCTAACAGACACGTTGAGGCAATCAACAAAGTCCTGAAGCGCATGTTGCAAAGGATGATTGGAGTCCATAAACGGAGTTGCACCTGATCTTGTACTCAGCTTTATGGGCATACTGGACATCGGTGAGGAATACAACTGGGTTTACACCCTTTCAGTTGGTGTATGGCCTGGAGGCAATCTTACCAATTTAGTGCAAAATCTCGTCCCTCAAGCTCGTAGTCGACCTTCTCCCTGGAACTTCAGAAGAGGAGGCTCGTTTCTTGGAATTAATCCAATTTGATGAAACCCGTTGTGATGCTGCCATTGCTAACGAAGCCCATAAGAAACAGGTCAAGGTGCAATTTAACAAGAATGTCAAACCCCGCGTCTTCTCAGAAGGTGACCTGGTCTTACTATATGACCAGGAGTCTGATAAGTTGGGAGCAGGTAAGTTCAAGTCTTTATGGATGGGCCCCTATATTGTTAAACGAGTATTAGCAAAAAGAGCCTATGAGCTAGTGGATTATGATGGAATTTTGCTGGCGCAACCTCACAATGGGTTGTACCTTAAGCGTTACTATGCTTAACTCAGTATAGTAACCCCTATGCTTTTGTTACATTTTTGTTTTCGTTAAGAGCAATCGTCTTGGTTAGGTAACCTACTTTTACATTTGTTACAGATGTCAAACCCATTGGAATCATTTGTTGGATATGTCGACGAAGCAAGCCGTAGTTCACAGAACCTATCTTCTGCAACCTGGGCCATCTTTGATCCAAGAGGCGAGTTAGTAAGTTTCAAAGGGGTATTTATTGGCCAATCAACGAATAACATCACCGAGTATAGGGAATTGATAGAGCTCCTCTCTGATGCCATCATACATGGCATACGCCAACTTGTTGTCAAGCTAGACTCACAGCTCATCATTCTACAGTTCACCGATATCTATTCTGTACGGAATCCAACTATCTATCGAATGTTCCTAATGGTCAATATTTTGGAAAGACAGTTCCATTCCATCCAATATCAACATATTTCCATAAACTTAAACACATTAATAGACTCATTGGCAAATTATGTGTTAGATAGACATTTACGACATTTATAAAAGAAAATCATTTCATCAATGTTTGCATGAGGATCACATAACTTAACCAAAATGAAGCTCCGAAAATCAAAAATATATATAACTGTTTATGATTTACATATAGTGTTCTATATCCAAGACAAAATCGGTCAAATGACCCAAAAAACTCAAAATTCTAGGGGGCACCCTAGCCTAATGGTGCTGGTGATAACAGGTCATTGCCTATGCAATCATGCGTAAAAGCCTAGTCCATCAACGTGGCACCCCAGTAGTATGTCACTGCAATAACAGAGGTAGCTCGTCAATCCTCACATCCGAGATACCAAGAGTGAGGCCTTCAATCTGCTCCTGCAATGCTTCAAGAGTCTCAACCACATCTAGGTCGCGAAGGACAACCCTCCCTATAGCCTCTCCTACTGGAACGACCGCTGGTGCTCTCAAGCGCACTGCTGGTTGCACCGGTCTGACATTTGCATGAGCACATGAGTTTTGATTAGTCTTGATAAAAGAAAGCATGGGAACATTATAAAAAACAATAAACAAGGATATGGTTGGAGATTTTACCTATAGCACTCCATTTCTCACCAGCCAGCAGCACTAGATCTGGGTCACCCCGGAAATACATACCAGCATATGGACACTTGGCATAAACCATCTCTTGACGGTTGAACCACTCAAAGAAGGTGTTTAGTCAATTTAACGTCTTAAATTGCTCTAAATAAATTATCAATCCAGGTATCGTAAACTGATGAAGTGTGGTGCACCATATTTGCTTACTTAACCTTTTTCTTACTTCGTTATTTTATAGTTTTTATTTTGTTTTGGGGTTTTGTTCTTGTTGATCTCCTAAAATGTCTAATGCAAATGGAAATCCTATTCCTAAGTCTCTAGAAGGCAAGTATGGATACAGATTTTAAGGCAATTATGTCCTCTATAATGATTTCCAGAACTTATCACTTCAGAAGGTCTTAGAATGTACTAGTGATGACAGTAATGCTTGAACAAGAATGGAAAATGTGCTGCTATTTAAAACAAGTAAATAATGAACTACTGATCATGAAACTATTATCTCCACTGCTGTCTAAATATAGAAAAGCGGTTTAAGCTACTACACTCAAATAAATAAAAAATTGCAAGGAAAGTAAAACTAAAATCAAATTACACATTCATAATTCGATCCCTCACCAGTAGTCCCGCTATGGCTTTCAGAGGTAACCATCAATGATATGAGAAATTTAATATCTAATTGCAAAAAAGTAAAACTAAAATCAAATTACACATTCATAATTCGATCCCTCACCAGTAGTCTCGCTATGGCTTTCGGAAGTAACCATCAATTATATGAGAAATTTAATATCTAATTGCATAAAAGTAAAACTAAAATCAAATTACACATTCATAATTCAATCCCTCGCTAGTAGTCCCGCTATGGCTTTCGGAGGTAACCATCAATGATATGAGCAATTTAATATCTAATTGCAGAAAAGTAAAACTAAAATCAAATCACACATTCATAATCTGGTCCCTCGCCAATAGTCCCACTATGGCTTTCGGAGGTAACCGTCAATGATATGAGCAAGTTGATTTCTAAACTAACTAACAAATCAAGTAAAGAAGACTGAAATCAAAACAAAACTAGAATTAAAACAAAAAAAAAAAAAAAAACTAAAAAAAGCAAAGTCAGCAGAGAGGTTAATCTCATGTCACTAGTTGATGCAAAAACATATAAAGAAAAACTAATCTACAATCAACCGATTGAACACACTTACATGAATTAAAATTGCATGAATGGAAAATCTAATCTATCAAACTTAAAAGCAAACAAATGACATAATGAAATCAAAGCAAAATTACAAAATGAAATCTACTCTACCTTACATTCTAATATGCTCCATGACATCTGCTTCACATCTCCTTCCATGTTGAGAACATCAAAGCTTTATTCAAATTCTTCAAAATTACAAAGTACAACAAAGCTCTCCACAGCTTTCAAAAGCCATCAAGGAAGAACTACAAACTCCAAGCTAAAGAACTAAAAGCCAAGCCAAGCTAACAAATGAAGTAGAAAGATCTCTTATTTATACAAAAATATGAGAAGCCATCTCATTAATGAGAGTCCATGAATCTCTCCCTCTACCTCTAGAGTCCTAATCAAAATAGGAACTGATAAGACACATGTCTTTTTAGAGTTACAATACAATTAGGAGATGTGACACATATCCTCATGATTCCATGATTCTTTCCACTCAAATTCGAATTTGGCCTTAGAGTGCCACATAAGGGTCTTCTAGAAACCTCCTTTCAACCTACACATGTCAACAATCTCAATTCACTTGTTAGGTATAAGCATATGCACATTATTTTCTAATTTTTAACCACAAATTCACTTAAAAGGGTTAGAATTAATAAAGTTTGGAAAAACATAAATGTGGCCCAATGATAATAAAAGTGGGATGAATATGGTGACATAGTAGTGAAATGGAGGTGATATAATGGACATAATAGTGAAAGTGTAATGGAAATGAATGACATTTTCAAGACTCAACATACCCCCCAACTGAAGCTAGTGCATGTCCTCATGCAATATATATTACATTAACTCTTTTGATCCTTGAGCTTTGGCTTAACTTTGCATGATATCATTGGATAACTTCATATTTTTGCAAAGTGTTTTACTTAAATTGTAACATGATTGGTTCTTGTGTTACAACCAATTTTTATTTTTCTTGCATTCTATTTTGATCTTTGAATTTTGCATAATGATATTTTGATTATTGTTGCAAAGTATATTTTTATTGGATTGCATGATGGTTGGCTCTTGTGTGATAACCATGATTTTGTTTGTATCCAATTTATCATTTTAGCACTTTTTCAAAAGCCATTGTATGCTCATAATAACAATGTAATGGTTAATATATGTTGGAAGTATGTGCGCTCCTGAGTATGGTATGGACATGACAAGATATGAATATGAATGTATTCCCCCCCAACTGATGGTATTGGCAATTTTATGAAATGAGGAAGAGAAACGTTTTTCCAACAATTATCATTCTAGATTTTTATCGAATTTTATGGTCAAAAGTTAGAAAATGACGTACCTTCACTTACCCTTTGGAATGGATGATCTGTATGTGTGGTGGCTGCAAAATTTTGATCATATTCTTCTTCAAGTGGTTGAAAAAGAGGAGTCATGGGTAAAGAGATAAGATGACTTTTTATTGCTTCTACTAAAACTTGTTGAATCCGCTCGAAAATGCTGAAAATAATAGTCTTCATGTCTTCAAAACTCATTGGCACAATTCCTACTATGTGAAAAGATGTTCTGATGTCGAACATAGTAGGAAATTTTTGGCTTAGTGGCCATTAATGGATGCCACTAGTCAACACGAGAACTCTCACCATTGATGACAATGAGAGTCAAGATGCCCAAACACATCTTGCTAGGTACGAATAAATTTGCCGATGTCGAGTCACCTAGAAGATCTGACGAAAAAGGGACATTAATGTATTCCCATTGTTTGTCAGCATGAGGACTTGCCATTAAGGCATGAAAGCCTCAAGGTGTTTTTACAAAGAACTTAGACTCAAAGGACTAGACTCAATAATTTTCATTGAAACAGGACTTATTTGTGGAATGAAAATGACAGGAAATGGAAGATGGTAATGGAGAACGGAAATGGAAATGGGCAATAAGCATGTGAATGAGCCTCTTGCTTTTATTTGTGGGTTATGAATGGACAAAAGGAGATGGAAAGTGTATGTGAATGTAAATGGAAAATATGGAGGAAATGAGGTGAATGGTTTATTCTGAAGTATGGATTTAATGGAGACAATAGTATCTGAAAGTTTTTCAAGTGTTTGGATCTGATTTTGCATCAGCATATTTCCTCTTTATTTCTGATCATCTTCTTATGAAACAAATTGGTCTCTTAGAGAGACACCATTCTCTTGTATTCATTTGTCCTTACTCTTGGAACCTGCAAAAAAACTAATACTTATTCTGTAATGGAATGTAAGATTATCAAAGGAGAGAGGTGATCAATTTCTCTAGTTATGATATCTACACATAAAACTAAGAATTTGTATTAATGAAACAAGTTCTCAAAGGAAAAATCAAAAGAATTTATACATGCTTTGGAATTGGTGCCCCAAGCTGAATGTTGCTTCTTTTCAGCAATTTATTTCATTATTTTCCATTTGAAACTCTAATGATGGATTTCTCATTGTGTAGATCTTGTTGAGATCTTTATAATGGTACTTAAATCATCAAAATCTGATTTCGTATGAAAAAGCTAGGTTGATTTCAACGATGAGGTTTTTTTCAGTCTATGGACATAGACTTTAGCTGTAGAATGTGCACAGTTTCTGTAGCTAAAAATCTTGAATACAAAGTTAGTCATTCATCTTTCATCATCAGTCCAAAATTAATCAATACCTTCAGAAAAGTGAGCAAATAAATTATTCATTTCATTGATTCAAAATTATTTTTTTTCTTGACATGCAGCGACTTAGTGTAGTGACTCAGTGATAACACACAATTTGACTTCCCTTTGACCGGGGTTTTTTTCATTGAATTGGATCAAATGAATAGGACACCATCCATACACTGACATTTTCCCAGCTACCCATGTGGCTTGTTTTACTTGATGACACCTGCAACCTAGAGTTAACAAAAACAGTTGCGGAAAGTTGAATCAGCTGCGGAAAGTGGCTAAAACAGTCAACCATCAGTTTTGAAATTCAACACGCAATTCTCCAATTTTTGTATGATTAGCAGCAAGATCAATTAGTACCAAGGAATAGTTCTCAAGGCCACTGATTAAAGGAATTCCAAAAACTGGATTCAGCCATATAATAATTATTGATTTACTCAAATTACCTAAAACCAAAGCATATAATCCACCCTCGCTGTAAGCACAGTTTGATAAATATGAAGTGAAAAATAGTTTTGAGCTTGATCGGCTCTTTTCATGGGATTACGGGTTGACAGAGGTCGTTTTATTGCAGAGTTTTTGGCTGAAAGTATGGTCAGACTACCAAGCACACCATAATAAAGTTAAACACGTACATAAAACTTGTCAATGGAGACAAAATCCATGAGTATTTACACATGTGCCGATATTTTAGCAAGTAAAACACCGAGTCATAGGAATAGCTGTTAGATGGGTGCTTGGAGAAGTGTTGTTATATATTAAAGTCAAAATTAAATGCTAAAAAACTCATTGCCACGTCTATCAATCGGCTGTGAAGAGCTTATTCCAACTGGTTCACGTAATGGAGAGCCGTCTTCAATTGGGATTGTTGTCAATAGGTGGCAATAAAAGGCAGGAGACGTGGTGGCAAAGGGTGGAAGATGTATAGTTAATTATCATTATGCCATTGATTTCAAATCAGAAGCAGCCGAAAATCAACTGTCAGTTAATTAATTCAAATCCCGTTTTTTTCCTCGTAGCCTGCAAAAATGGGCTCCAAATAACCGAGAATTTCTCCCAAACCGCCACGAATCTCTTAAAACGGTTTCTGGGTTATCTAATTGACCCTGCTGACGAAAAAACCCATATTTTCATTTTTCCATATTCGTCTCTGTTTGGCCAAATCGTGCTCTCAAAGTTTGACGTTTTTTTTCTGTTTACGTTTTTTGAGTTAATATCTTTTATTGTTCTGCATTTTATGAATTTGTTGCATTCGGCCTTCCGGCTTTCATTTGCTGTGTAATGGCTCTTGTATTTACCTGATACGGGAACAACTCTTTTCTCTACTAGTTTATTAACAAAGAAACCAGAGAGGAAATGTCAAACGATGACGCCCAACCCACGGGTTGCTAAACAATTGATGTAGTAGTTGTTTTTAATTTATAATGGTACCTTGGATTTTTAAAACAACGATTTAATAATTTTGTTGAAGCTTGCAGCTAGAACGTTTATATCGCAGGTTTTAGAGGCGGTGGAAATCTAAGTGGCAGCAATGTTTGTATTGAGCTCATTGATTTATTTTCAGGTTGGGACAATGCCGAGGCCCCTTAATGGAGTTAACATGGATCTACAAATTTGCATTCACCTTCTTATTGTTACTTAATTTTTTAACATTCGAACATTTTTTCTTTTTCTTTTTTCACATATACAGTGCATTTTTTTTTAATTCTTTATTTTGTTAATAAAATTACATATGTTATATTTCCAAAAATTAAAAATATACGTATATATTTTACCAAACAAAATAATAAAATTTATTATATTTTTCTTTAAATTGTTTTGTTAATAAAACTATATGTTATACTTTCAGAAATTAAAAATATACATATATAGTTCATTAAACAACACAATGATTTTTTTTTAATGTTTTTGCAGTTTCTTTTTAAGGTCAAAACTTGAACATTGATGCAGATTTTCTTGTTAAAGCCACAGTGAAAACTAGGATTCAAGATAGTCATTGATTGTTTTTCTTTTTTTTTCCTCTCTGAAATTGTAATTTTTTATAAGAAGGATTATTGATTTTCAATTTCAGTTAGCAAAGACTTCAAGGAAAACATGCTAAAAGCAGGATTTTGATTGAGGTCTTAGGCTGATTTTTTATCAATCTAGGCTGAGTGACTAGGATAGGATCCATGTCGGGACAATTCTAGAGATGCCCATGTGGTCAGTTTTTCATTGGACGCCTGTAACCTGCTAAACCTTGAAATCAACTGCGGAATTCTCAACTAGCTGCGGAATCAGGCCACATTCCTCAGCTAAGTTGCAAAACCTTATTAAAACAGGATACAGTGTTTTGAGAACCACTACAAACCATAACCAGTCAATTTTGGACAGTTGAACATATCAAAGCAGTTGGGTTTCATTTTTTTATTTTGAATCAACTGAAATGATGAAGTTTATTTTGTCTCCTTTTTTTTAACATAACAATCATTTTTCTGATCCTCCAGATCACACAAAGTGCAGGAGGAGAGCATACTCAAGAATTATTAATTTTTTTTAGATGTAAGAAATAAGGTCTCCTAATTACACTTCCCTGGCAACGGCACCAAAATTTTTAGTCAATTTAACATCTTAAATTGCTCTACATAAATTATCAATCTAGGTATCGTAAACTGATGAAGTGTGGTGCACCATATGTGCTTAGTTAACCGTTTTCTTACTTTGTTATTTTATAGTTTTTGTTTTGTTTTGGGGTTTTGTTCTTGTTGATCTCCTAAAGTGTCTAATGAAAATGGTAATCCTATTCCTACGTCTTTAGAAGGCAAGTATGAATACATATTTTAAACCAATTATCTCCTCTATAATGATTTCCAGAACTTAACACTTCAGAAGGTCTTAGAATTTACTAGTGATGACAGTAATGCTTGAACAAGAATGGAAAATGTGCTGCTATTTAAAACAAGTAAATAATGGACTACTAATCATGAAACTATTATCTCTGTTGTTGTCTAAATATAGAAAAGCGATTTAAGCTACTACATTCAAAGAAATCAAAAATTGCAAGGAAAGTAAAACTAAAATCAAATTACACATTCATAATTTGATGCCTCGCCAGTAGTCCCGCTATGGCTTTCAGAGGTAACCGTCAATGATATGAGCAATTTAATATCTAATTGTAGAAAAGTAAAACTAAAATCAAATCACACATTCATAATTCGATCCCTCGCCGGTAATCCCGCTATGGCTTTCGGAGGTAACCGTCAATGATATGAACAATTTAATATCTAATTGCAGAAAAGTAAAACTAAAATCAAATCACACATTCATAATTCGATCCCTCGCCAGTAGTCCCGCTATGGCTTTCGGAGGTAACCGTCAATGATAGGAACAATTTAATATCTAATTGCAGAAAAATAAAATTAAAATCAAATCATACATTCATAATTCGATCCCTCACCAGTAGTCCCACTATGGCTTTCAGAGGTAACCGTCAATGATATGAGAAAGTTGATTTCTAAACTAACTAACAAAGCAAGTAAAGAAGACTGAAATCAAAACAGAACTGAAATTAAAAAGAACTAAGAAAAACAAAGTCAGCAGAGAGGTTAATCTCATGTCACTAGTTGATGCAAAAACATATAAAGAAAAACTAATCTACAATCAACCGGTTGAACACACTTACATGAATTAAAATTGCATGAATGGAAAATCTAATCTATCAAACTTAAAAGCAATCAAATGACATAATGAAATCAAAGCAAAATTACAAAATGAAATCTACTCTACCTTACATTCTAATATGCTCCATGACATCTACTTCACATCTTCTTCCATGTTGAGAACGTCAAAGCTTTATTCAAATTCTTCAAAATTACAAAGTACAACAAAGCTCTCCACAACTTTCAAAAGCCATCAAAGAAGAACTACAAACTTCAAGCTAAAGAACTAAAAGCCAAACCAAGCTAACATATGAAAGAGAGAGATCTCTTATTTATAAAAAAAGATGAGAATTCATCTCATTAATGAATGTCCATGAATATCTCCCTCTACATCTAGAGTCCTAATCAAAATAGGAACTGATAAGACACATGTCTTCTTAGAGTTACAATACAATTAGGAGATGTGACAGATATCCTCATGATCTCATGATTCTTTCCACTCAAATTCGAATATGACCTTAGAGTGCCACATAAGGGTCTTCTAGAAACCTTCTTTCAACCTACACATGTCAACAATCTCAACCCACTTGTTAGGTCTAAGCATATGCACATTATTTTCTAATTTTTAACCACAAATTCGCTTAAAAGGGTTATAATTAAGAAAGTTTGGAAAAACATAAATGTGGCCCAATGATAATGAAAGTGGGATGAATATGGTGACATAGTAGTGAAATGGAGGTGATATAATGGACATAATAGTGAAAGTGTAATGGAAATGAATGACATTTTCAAGACTCAACATACCCCTAACTGAAGCTATTGCATGTCCTCATGCAATATATATTACATTAACTCTTTTGATCCTTGAGCTTTGGCTTAACTTTGCATGATATCATTTGATAAATTCATATTTTTGCAAAGTGTTTTACTTGAATTGCAACATGGTTGGTTCTTGTGTTACAACAATTTTTTTTTTTTTTTTTGCATTCTATTTTGATCTTTGAACTTTGCATAATGATATTTTGATTATTTGTGCAAAGTATATCTTTATTGGATCGCATAATGGTTGGTTGATGCTTGACAACCATGATTTTGTTTGTATCTAATTTATCATTTAAGCATTTTTCAAAAGCCATTGTATGATCATAATAACAATGTAATAGTTAAACCACATGTAGTGGAAGAACTTACAGCATATGCCAATGCATCTACAACATGTAATTTTTCAACTATTAATGAAAGATTACGATTTTTCTAGTGGGAAAAAAAGCAATGTAATAGTTAATATATGTTGGAAGTATGTGCGCTCCTGAGTATGGTATGGACATGAAAAGATATGAATATGAATGTATTCCCCCCCCAACTGATGGTATTGGAAATTTTATGAAATGAGGAAGAGAAATGTTTTTCCAACAATTATCATTCTAGCTTTTTATGGAATTTTATGGTTAAAAGTTAGAAAATGACGTACCTTCACTTACCCTTTGGAATGGATGAGTTGTATGTGTGGTGGCTACAAAATTATGATCATATTCTTCTTCAAGTGGCTGAACAAGAGGAGTCATAAGTAAAGATATAAGATGACTTTTTATTGCTTCTACTAAAACTTGTTGAATTTGCTCCAAAATGCTGAAAATAATAGTCTTCATGTCTTTAAAACTAGTTGGCACAATTCCTACTATGTGAAAAGATGTTCTAATGTCGAACATAGTAGGAAATTGTTGGCTTAGTGGCCATTAATGGATGCCACTAGTCAACACGAGAACTCTCACCATTGATGACAATGAGAGTCAGAATTCCCAAACACATCTTGCTAGGTACAAATGAATTTGCCGATGTCGAGTCACCTAGAAGATCTAACGAACAAGGGACATTAATGTATTCCTATTGCTTGTCAGCATGAGGACTTGCCATTAAGACATACAAACCTCAAGGTGTTTTTACAAAGAACTTAGACTCAAAGGACTATGGACTCAATAATTTGCATTGAAGCAGGGCTTATTTGTGGAATGAAAATGACAAGAAATGGAAGATGAAAGTGGAAGATGGCAATGGAGAACATAAATGGAAATGGCCAATAAGCATGTGAATGAGCCTCTTGCTTTAATTTGTGGGTTATAAATGGACAAAAGGCGATGGAAAGTGTATGTGAATGTAAATGGAAAATATGGAGGAAATGAGGTGAATGGTTTATTATGAAGTATGGATGTAATGGAGACAATAGTATTTGAAAGTTTTTCAAGTGTTTGGATCTGATTTTGCATCAACATATTTCCTCTTTGTTGCTGATCATCCTGTTATGAAACAAATTGGTCTCTTAGAGAGACACCATTCTCTTGTAGTCATTTTTCCTTCCTCTTGGAACCTGCAAAAAAACTAATACTTCTTCTATAATGGAATGTAAGATTATCAAAGGAGAGAGGTGATCAATCTCTCTAGTTATGATATTTACACATAAAACTAAGAATTTGTATTAATGAAACAAGTTCTCAAAGGAAAAATCAAAAGAATTTATACCTGCTTTGGAATTGGTGCCCCAAGTTGAATGTTGTTTTTTTCAGCAATTTATTTCATTATTTTCATTTTGAAACTTTAATGATGGATTTCGCATTGTGTAGATCTTGTTGATATATTTCCAATGGTACTTAAATCATCAAAATCTGATTTTGTATGAAAAAGTTACGCTGATTTGAACAATGAGGTTTTTTCAGTCCGCGGACTTGGACTTCAGCTGCAGAATGTGCACGGTTTTTGTAGCTAAAAATCTTGAATACAAAGTTAGTCATTCATCTTTCATCATCAGTCCAAAATTAATCAATACCTTCAGAAAAGTGAGCAAATAACTTATTCATTTCATTGATTCAAAATTATTATTTTTTCTTGACATGTAGTGACTTAGTGTGGCGACTTAGTGATAACACACAATTTGACTTCCCTTTGACCGTGGTTTTTTCATTGAATTGAATCAAATGAATAGGACACCATCCATATACTGACATTTTCCCAGCTACCCATGTGGCTTGTTTTTCTTGATGACACCTGCAACCTAGAGTTCAACAAAAGCAAAGTTGAACTAGTTGCGGAAAGTTGAATCAGCTGCGGAAAGTGTTTGAAACAGTCAACCATCAGTTTTGAAATTTAGCACGCAATCCTCCAATTTTTGTATGATCAGCAGCAAGATCAATTGGTACCAAGGCATAGTTCTCAAAGCCACTAATTAAAGGAATTCCAAAAACTGGATTCAGCCATATGCTAATTATTGATTTACTCAAATTACCTAAAACCAAAGCATATAATCCACCCTCGTTGTAAGCGCAGTTTGATAAATATGAAGTGAAAAATAGTTTTGAGCTTGATCGACGCTTTTCATGGGATTACGGGTTGACAGAGGTCGTTTTATTGCAGAGTTTTTGGCTGAAAGTATGGTCAGACTACCAAGCATGCCATAATAAAGTTAAACACGTACATAGAACTTGTCAATAGAGATAAAATCCATGACTATTTACACCTGTGCCGATATTTTAGCAAGTAAAACACCGAGTCATAGGAATAGCTATTAGATGGGTGCTTGGAGAAGTGTTGTTATACATTAAAGTCAAAATTAAATGCTAAAAAGCTCCTTGACACGTCTATCAATCAGCTGTGAAGAGTCGATTCCAACTGGTTCACTTAATGGAGAGTTGTCTTCAATTGGGATTGTTGTCAATAGGTGGCAATAAAAGGCATGAGACATGGTGGCAAAGGGTGGAAGACGTATATTTAATTATCAGTATGCCATTGATTTCAAATCGGAAGCAGTCGGAAATCAACTGTCTGTTAATTAATTCAAATCTTGTTTTTTTCCTCGTAGCCTACAAAAATGGGCTTCAAAGAACTGAGAATTTCTCCCAAACCACCACGAATATCTTAAAATGGTTTCTGAGTTATCTAATTGACCCTGCTAGTGAAAAAACTCATGTTTTATTTTTTCCAGATTTGTCTCTGTTTGGAAAAATCATGCTCTCAAAGTTTGATGTTTTTATTTGTTTATGTTTTTCTGAGTTAATATCTTTTACTATTCTGCATTTTATGAATTTGTTGCATTCAACCTTTCGGATTTCATTTGCTATGTAATGGCTCTTGTATTTACCTGATACAGAAACAACTCTTTTCTCTACTAGTTTATTATCAAAGAAACCAGAGAGGAAACGGCAAACGATGACGCCCAACCCACGATTTGCTAAACAATTGTTGTAGTAGTTGTTTTTAATTTATAATGGTACCTTGGATTTTTAAAACAACGATTTCATAATTTTGTTGAAGCTTACAGCTAGATTATTTATATCACAGGTTTTGAAAGCGGTGGAAATCTAAATGGCAGCAATGTTTGTATTGAGCTCATTGATTTATTTTCAGGTTGGGACAATGCCGAGGCCCCTTAATGGAGTTAACATGGATCTACAAATTTGCATTCACCTTCTTATTTTTACTTAATCATTTAACATTCAAACCTTTTTTCTTTTTTTTTTCACATATACAGTGCATTTTTTTTTAATTCTTTATTTTGTTAATAAAAGTACATATGTTATATTCCAAAATTAAATTACTAGTATTTTTACTACAAAATAATAAATTTATATTCTTTTTTTAATTGTTTTGTTAATGAAAACTATATGTTATAAATTCAGAAATTAAAATTATTAGATTATATATCTCATTAAACAAAACAATGAATTTTTTTTTTTATTTATATGTTTTTGCAGGTTTCTTTTAAGGTCAAAACTTGAACAGGGATGCAGATTTTCTTGTTGAAGCCACAGTGAAAGCTAGGATTCAAGATAGCCATTGATTGTTTTTCTTTTTTTCTTCTCTGAAATTGTAAATTTTTATAAGAAGGATTAATGATTTTCAATTTCAGGCAGCAAAGACTTCAAGGAAAACATGCTAAAAGCAGGACTTTGATTGAGGTCTTAGGCTGATTTTTTATCAATCTAGGTTGGGTGACTACGATAGGATCCATGTAGGGATAATTATGGAGATGCCCATGTGGTCGGTTTTTTCATTGGACGCCTGTAACCTGCTAAACCTTGAAATCAGCTGTGGAATTCTCAACTGGCTGCAGAATCAAGCCACATTCCTCAGCTAAGTTGCAAAACCTTATTAAAACATGATACAGTGTTTTGAGGACCACTACAAACCATAACCAGTCAATTTTTTACAATTGAACCTATGAAAGCAGTTGGGTTTCATTTTTTTTTTAATTAATTGAAATGATGAAGTTTACTGTCTCCTTTTTTTTTTAACATAACAATCATTTTTATGATCTTTCAGATCACACAAAGTGCAGGAGGAAAGCATACGCAAGAATTATTAATTTTTTTTTTAGTTGTAAGAAATAAGGTCTCCTAATTACACTTCCCCGGCAACGACGCCAAAATGTTTAGTCAATTTAACGTCTTAAATTTCTCTACATAAAATATCAATCTAGGTATTGTAAACTGATGAAGTGTAATGCAACATATGTGCTTAGCTAGCCTTTTTTTTACTTCGTTGTTTTATAGTTTTTGTTTTGTTTTGGGGTTTTGTTCTTGTTGATCTCCTAAAGTGTCTAATGCAAATGGAAATCCTATTCCTAAGTCTCTAGAAGGCAAGTATGGATACAAATTTTAAGGCAATTATGTCCTCTATAATGATTTCCAGAACTTAACACTTCAGAAGGTCTTAGAATGTACTAGTGATGACAGTAATGCTTGAACAACAATGGAAAATGTGATGCTATTTAAAACAAGTAAATAATGAACTACTAATCATGAAACTATTATCTTTTTTGTTGTCTAAATATAGAAAAGCGATTTAAGCTACTGCACTCAAAGAAATCAAAAATTGCAAGGAAAGTAAAACTAAAATAAAATTACACATTCATAATTCGATCCCTCGCCAGTAGTCTGCTATGGCTTTTGGAGGTAACCGTCAATGATATGAGCAATTTAATATCTAATTGCAGAAAAGTAAAACTAAAATCAAATCACACATTCATAATTCGATCCCTCGCCAGTAGTCTTGCTATGGCTTTCGTATGTAACCGTCAATGATATGAGAAATTTAATATCTAATTGCAAAAAAGTAAAACTAAAATCAAATCACACATTCATAATTCGATCCCTCGCCAGTAGTCCCGCTATGGCTTTCGGGGGTAACCGTCAATGATATGAGCAATATAAAACTAATTGCAGAAAAATAAAACTAAAATCAAATCACACATTCATAATCCGATCCCTTGCCAGTAGTCCCACTATGGCTTTTGGAGGTAACGTCAATGATATGAGCAAGTTGATTTCTAAACTAACTAACAAAGCAAGTAAAGAATACTGAAATCAAAACAGGTTAATCTCAGCAAAGTCAGCAAAGAGGTTAATCTCATGTCACTAGTTGATGCAAAAACATATAAAGAAAAACTAATCTACAATCAACTGGTTGAACACACTTACATGAATTAAAATTGCATGAATGGAAAATCCAATCTATCAAACTTAAAAGAAATCAAATGACATAATGAAATCAAAGCAAAATTACAAAATGAAATCTACTCTACCTTACATTCTAATATGCTCCATGACATCTACTTCACATCTCCTTCCATGTTGAGAACATCAAAGCTTTATTCAAATTCTTCAAAATTACAAAGTACAACAAAGCTCTCCACAGCTTTCAAAAGTCATCAAGGAAGAGCTACAAACTCCAAGCTAAAGAACTAAAAGCCAAGCCAAGCTAACAAATGAAGGAGAGAGATCTCCTATTTATACAAAAAGATGAGAAGTCATCTCATAAATGAGATTCCATGAATCTCTCCCTCTACCTCTAGAGTCCTAATCAATATAGGAACTGTTAAAACACATGTTTTCTTAGAGTTACAATACAATTAAGAGATGTGACACATATCCTCATGATCCCATGATTCGTTCCACTCAAATTCGAATTTGGCCGTAGAGTGCCACATAAGGGTCTTCTAGAAGCCTCCTTTCAACCTACACATGTCAACAATCTCAACCCACTTGTTAGGTATAAACATATGCACATTGTTCTCTAATTTTTAACCACAAATTCACTTAAAAGGGTTAGAATTAATAAAGTTTGGAAAAACATAAATGTGGCCCAATGATAATGAAAGTGGGATGAATATGGTGACATAATAGTGAAATGGAGGTGATATAATGGACATAATAGTGAAAGTGTAATGGAAATGAGTGACATTTTCAAGACTCAACATACCGCCAACTAAAGCTATTGCATGTCCTTATGCAATATATATTACATTAACTCTTTTGATCCTTGAGCTTTGCTTTAACTTTGCATGATATCATTTGATAACTTCATATTTTTGCAAAGTGTTTTACTTGAATTGCAACATGGTTGGTTCTTGTGTTACAACCATTTTTTTTTTTTTTGCATTCTATTTTGATCTTTGAACTTTGCATAATGATATCTTGATTATTGTTGCAAAGTATATCTTTATTGGATTGCATGATGGTTGGTTCTTGTGTGACAACCATGATTTTGTTTGTATCCAATTTATCATTTAAACACTTTTTCGAAGGTCATTGTATGCTCATAATAACAATGTAATATTTAATATATGTTTGAAGTATGTGCACTCTTGAGTATGGTATGGACATGACAAGATATGAATATGATTGTATTCCCCCCCAACTGATGGTATTGGAAATTTTATGAAATGAGGAAGAGAAACGTTTTTCCAACAATTATCATTCTAGCTTTTTATGGAATTCTATGGTCAAAAGTTAAAAAATGACGTACCTTCACTTACCCTTTGGAATGGATGAGATGTATGTGTGGTGGCTGCAAAATTCTGATCATATTCTTCTTCAAGTGGTTGAACAAGAGGAGTCATGGGTAAAGAGATAAGATGGTTTTTTATTGCTTCTACTAAAACTTGTTGAATCTGCTCCAAAATATTGAAAATAATAGTCGTCATGTCTTCAAAATTCGTTGGCACAATTCCTACTATGTGAAAAGATGTTCTGATGTTGAACATAGTAGGAAATTGTTGGCTTAGTGGCCATTAATGGATGCCACTAGTCAGCAAGAGAACTCTCACCATTGATGACAATGAGAGTCAAGATTCCCAAACACATCTTGCTAGGTACAAATGAATTTGCCGATGTTGAGTCACCTAGAAAATCTAACAAACAAGGGACATTAATGTATTCCCATTGTTTGTCAGAATCTCTCAGAATCAGTTAGTGAAAATCAAGGGGGGAAATACCTCCAAATCTCTAACAAATCAAAGTTCAAATGAAATGGTAAAATGTGAGGTAAAAACCACTTTTAAATTACTTTTCACGTAATTCAAGTAAGGTTTTAGTGTTTTAACTCATTTTTCAAGCATGTATTTTCATTTCTAATCGGTTTGATGAAGCAATTGGACAGGTAGTACATCCGTTGAAGGAACAAAGTGTTAACGGTGAATCAAATAATCAATGACCATTATCACAAGCAGTTTTTATGCAAAGTTCAAGCTCGTTAAAAATTAAACCTAAGCAATGAGCAAATGTTCCCCTAGAGTTTAAGCTCATTAAAAAATGAACCAACCTCCGGTAAATAACCATTGTGAATGCATTATCATCAGCCTTTTGAGCCCTAGTCGTGTTCTTACCATCACCTCCACTCTATTTTAGCCGATCATACGCCTCGATTTGATTGTTTACCCCTTTTGAGGAACAACTGTGAAGAGTGATTCTGTTAGCCATCCTTGTGACACTGTCGTGATTGGAAAATTCCAAACTTTACGTGGAATTAGTAGCTACCCGAAAATATCATTCATTCCTCGAAAAACGGGTCTCATTTAAGTTCTTTTCATCTGACTCGTAAAATATGAAAAGATTTCCGAGCAGTTGGCCTCTCTAGCTCGTTAAAGCTACCGGGAGTGCAATCCCTCCTCTAGATTTTAATCTTTTTGGACTTGAGGGATTATTACACAAAAAGATCAAGCGCTTGTCTTGTTCGGCACGTTAAAACGATCGAAAATTCATCCTTTTCGTATTATTTTATACTTTTTCAGACTTAAGGGATTACATGATAAAAAAGGATTACTGGAGTTTTCTTTTCGTCCCTTTTTAGACTCTCTAAAATTGAAAAAGAACCGAGTTGTCTTTGTCATTAAACTCATTAAAACCAATAGCAACAAACTTGTCCATGCAGACAAGAACGAGTTTCATTGTCGCTAGGCTTGTTAAAACATAGCGACGGGTTTGCCTGAATGGAAAATTATAGAACAAGCATATGTTATCCTCCTCAAGCTTGACAAAAATAAAGAGATACTGGTCAGCAATGACTGGGGAAAATTGGAAAGAAAACTTGAAGAAACTTTATTGGTAGCAAGTCGCTCTTGAACATGACATTTTCACTCCATCACCATGATTGAGTCGGGTTGGGTTATTCCGTTCACCAGTCATATTACCGTTGGTCCACCGTACCATCGATCTTTGGGGTTAACGCTACCAATCCATTTCAATGTCGCCAATATGTTCAAGAGAAGTCGATCAGAGAATTCACCAACCTAGCTTGTGTCTCACCCACTGCAATACCTTCACGTTTCATTCTTTCATGACCGCCACCCTGAACCCTGTATCATCAGATCGTTTTCACCTCCACAAAAATCATTTGCTCCGTTCCATGTCGTAGATGTGGGATTCATTAAGGCCCTCCTACGACGGGTCACTTCTTGTCGACATCAGCTCATTATCCAAGAAGTCGACCTAGGAACAACCCTTCCAGTGCTTTGAAGCTTGCATGCCTCAATGGCAAGTTTCTCACTTCTGGCGACAGGTTTACATCAATGGATTTTGACCGAGAGATTTTGCGTGGTGTTCGACGCCAAGTCCCATTTTCATACCACGCGAATTGCAATGTAGTACCTTGAGGGTCATTATCATTATCGGTGATTCCTCTCGCGCTGTTAACGGCTTACATCATTGGCTGGTAATCAGGCGATGTATTTCCATGTTCGACTCCATAACATTTTTCACATGGATTGACTTGTACTCCAGGCAAAGATTGGACGAGTTTGAAGACCCCGGATCTAGTTTCATCCATCTGGGCTACGATATATTCAAGAAAATAAAGACATCAAATGTACATCATTGTTGCACAGATGATCATCCGACTCCAAGGATGATGACTCTACCAGAATCATCAGTCTGCTGCACAGACGGTTGTCTGTCCTATGTACATGAAAATGAATTTATAAAGCTGAGCATGAGAATGCCTGCCTCAGCTAGATCATGAAAAATGTTATGAAGATAATGTATTGTATTGTATCTTATTACAGGTCGCCTTCTGGTTCGAAAAACCTTAGATCCTCATGATAAAGCATTTCACCCGACATCAAAATATTAACGACCTCAAGCTTTAGGGGGCAACTGTTATAGACATTTTTGGGCACTGCAACCCCAATCATATATGTCCATAAACCAAGGGCTTCTGAGCTCCTAAAAGTGTTGTTTCATGCCCTAGAGGAACAAGGTCAGCTGATTACATCATCTTCCAGAGGTTCTCCACAGAAAGCTGCTCAGAACTGGTCAAAACTGGATCCTACAGGTTGCTTAGTGCTAAGGTGTGATGCATCTCACCTGCTCAGTGAAAAAAGTGCAATGCATACTGGAAAGACCTTCTGTAGGGTGCGATGGGTGAGAATGGACAAATGGCAGAGATAGTTTGCAAGGTGGATGATCATGGAATCTTCCAGAAACTTCTCCTATGACACTTGCCTCTCTGAATTCGCCCAGGAATGAGTAAGAGATCATCAATCTCCAAGTGGAATCAAGGACTACCAGAGAGAAGACACTAATCAAAATCCCATAAGTTAACTCACTCCCCTGCAATCATCTATATATAGATCCCTCATCCCAGAGATCCAGAGGCTGGAATTTTGTATCTTGTAAGGAAGTGTTGTTGGTTTCCTGGTGGAACATCATAGTTTTGGGTGAGCTCAGCTTTTCATGAGGTGAAGAAGGGCTTTCATGCTGGGAGGATGATGCTGGGTTAGATTAATGGATTGTAATCCTCTCTTCTAATCTTTACATCAATAAATTTATTCAAGTTTTCCTCCACATTCTTATATGTTTGATAATATATATGCAATTTTATGGTCCTATATTGTTTATGATTGTAGATCTTTGCACTTTGAAGGTATTATCCTGCTTTGACTTTACAGGTACTCTTTGAAGCGGAGTGGTCAAGGGAAGAGTGGCAAACATCCGTCAGTGAGGAGAAGGAACAAGCAAGGAATCGAGCGAAAGATCGAGGTTGGTATTCTTTTCTCCTCTCCTATCTACTTCTCATAAAGGAAAACGAAAGTAACTTTAATCTGTTTGTTTCTAAGATAGCTACCCGTCTTAGTGGGACTAGTAGCTCTGCATAGACAGTAGATTTCCTGATAACACTATATATAATTAAAAAATTACATGTATGTAAGTAACCTTAATTAATTAAAAAAATATATTTTAATTAATTAAAAAAAAATTGGGTCTTCAAAAAAAAACGAAACAAAATGACAAACAAAAACAATGACATTATGAAGAAGATCCAAGAAGATGTCAGTAAGCTATGTAAACGCATGGATAACATCGAAAAGTCAGTTAGTAAGCAAGACTAGATGGCCAACGAGATTTCCTTCATAAAAAGCATGATGAACCGGCACCCCGGAGAGATCAATCCACCTTCAGCTACACAAAGCCCCAAGACTCCAGAAGGGGAGACTTCCCTAGTGTAAGGCTTCATGAGGCATGAGAAGCAACAAATACCCCAAATTCACTTTGAAGGGAGCCAATATTATACACATTCTCCTGGAAAGAACCATTTTAAAATCAAAAATGAATTACCGAAGTATGATGGGAAAAACTTTAAGGGCATCGTCGTATGGGTAAATAAGATGGATGTAATTTTTTTAGCAAACCCTCTGCTTGGTGAACAAGAAAAAGTCGTCACTGCATCTACTTAGAAGCAAAAGCATATGATTGGTTTTTGTGGTGGTCATCTAAATGCACAAGTTGCTCATTCAATTGGCAAAACCTTAAAAGCGTTATGTTAAAAAGGTTTCATGACGAAGAGGAGGATGATATTTATGAGAGATTCGTTCACCTTAAGGAAAAAGGATCAGTGAGTGAATACACTCAAGAGTGGGAAGTATTAGCAGTAAGGTAGAGAGGGTTTTCAAATGAGGAGTTGCTAAAAATGTACCGTTGTGGCTTTAAAGATTATATCCGTGAAGAATTAGAATTGCATAAACCTAAAACTATTGAGGAGGCCAGACATGCAGCCATAATTATTGAGCGAAAATATAAACTACACAAAACACCATATGTTACTAACCATAGGAATAACAGCGAATTCAAAGGAAAGGTGAGTAAAACCGCATCAAATAATACTAGTAAGTACGTTCCACCACCCTTACGAAGTGAAGGAAAACAACAAATTAATGTTGAAAGAAAAAAATATGGCAAATGATGGAAGTGCGAAGATGTAGGTTTTAACCCTGTACAGAAATTACCTGCATACGAATTTTAAATCACAGGAAAAATAAAAATGCGAGAGCATAACACATAAAACACATATACACAGAGATTTCCCACTGGATCCCAAAACTGAGACTACCAGGTTGATTTTTCATTATTTTCCTTTCAATGTTACAATACATATTTATACATGCCGAAGCATCCAATACCATAGACTGAAAACCATCGTGTCCAAAACCATGGACCAAAAACCATAGGTAGGTTCGTCCAACCTAATATAGGGTCCAAAAAAAAAATTTCCCGGGGCGCTGCCCCGGACCCCGTAGAGGGGGGCTACCCGCCCCCCTCTAACCCCCTGGTTCACTACGTAGGTTAGTTGTGGAGAGAATATAACACAACCCAACAATCTCCCACTTGTTGTTTTCTTTCCACAGGAGAGCTTAGTCATTTTTCCAGCCCTGGAATGCCCATTGTTTCTCTACACCAAGAGAACTTCTCAGAGCTCATAGATTTTGTCAGTGCATCTGCAGTATTCTTCAAAGTGTCCACCTTTACCAGCAACACCTTTTTGTCTTCTATCATATCCCTCACAAAGTGATACTGAACATCAATGTGCTTTGTCTGTGAATGATTTGCAGGGTTCTTTGCCAAGAAAATTGCACTTTGGCTGTCACAGTCTATCCTTATAGCTCCCTGTACTAACCCCATACTTGAACACAATCTCTGCAACCAAACTTGTTCCTTGCTTGCATGAGTGGCTGCCATGTATTCTGCCTCTGTAGTTGATAGTGCCACTACAGATTGTTTCTTACTCATCCAACTGACTGCACCTCCAAATAGGTTAAAACATACCCACTTGTAGATCTTCTTTGATCCAGATCTCCTAGCCTTTAGTCTGCATCAAACAAAGGCTAACAAATATCCAACACTCTGTCCAAATCCTGGTCTTCCTTGGTAGCACAAACCATAAATCACTAGTGCC
>APFE031067395.1:4301-44462 GCA_000404065.3 Pinus taeda | reverse complement strand
TTCCATTTGAATATCAAGTATAAGAAGGGTAGCACCAATAATGTTGCAGATTGCCTCAGTCAACCACCAATCATGGAATTAACCACTGTGCTCAACTCTTGTGGGCACGAGACATCCAATTGGCCACTTCTCTACAAAAGCGACCCATAATTTGGCCACACATACTAGATGCTCTTGGATGATCAGCATGTTCCATATTTTCACCTCCAGGATGCCCTCTTATGCCACCTGGGTCACCTTTGTGTTCCTTCAAGTGAGCTGCCAAGATGATTTGGGAAGCACACTATAGTCAGGTTGTTTGGCATTTCGGAGTCAAGAAAATGGTGGCAGTACTGCAGAAGTATTTCTATTTTTTGAATCTTCGACAGCATGTCAGGAAGTACATCAAAACCCGCACTGCCTAAGACATTTCCAAAGCGACCATTAAGAAGCAAGGCCTCTATACTCCGCTACCTACCCCTAGTTGACCTTGGGAATCCATCTCCATGGATTACATGTCGGGCCTTCCTTCTACTAAGCATGGAAACGACTGTGTTTTTGTGGTCGTCGACAGATTCTTGAAGATGGCCATTATGGCGACCTGCAAGAAGAATATCACAGCAAAATCCACTGCTAAACTCTTCTCTGAACGTGTGTGGGTACACTTTGGGATCCCACAGTCTATCATGTCAGATCAGGACAGCAGGTTCCTCAGTACATTTTGGTCCAGTCTCTGGTCAATGTTGGACACCAAACTCACTAAGTCCACAATTTTCCATCCCCAAACTGATGGCTAGATAGAGGTAGTCAACAGGATGATCATAAACATTATGTGCATGTACAACTCAAAGCATCCACGCACATGGGATGAGAGCCTCCCCTATGTTCAGCATAGCTATAACCGGGCTCTCCACATCTTGACTAGCCATAGCCCTTTTCAGGTGGGCTTGGGATTCCAGCCATTATGTCCCATTGATGTGGTCATGCCATTTGCAACTACTCAGGCAAATTCGGCTCATGTCCAGTCTGAAACCGATAAGGCAAACAACTACATTGAGCACATCCAACATATCCACCAGCAAGTCCAGGAAATTTTAGAGAAATTAAATGCCAGGTACAAGTAGCGACATGATCAACATCGGGTGCCACACAAGTTTCGGGTGGGTGACAAAGTCTGGTTTCATATGCAAAAGGAATGCCTTACCAGAGCATATCAAAAATTAAGACCACTCTAATATGGTCCTTACACCATTACCAAGGTTGTGGGAGACAATGCATTTGAGCTTAGCATTCCCCGATTCCTTGGCCTGCACCCAGTGTAGACTGCCTTCTGCCATACTTTCCACCATTGCTAGACACATCTGACATTGCAGAACAGCTCACACCAACAGAGCTAAATCAAAATTGCATGGAACAAGATGCAACCGATCGGACCATGGACATGCAGATCAAGCACACTCGCCAACAAAAGATCCAACTATATCAAGTTGTCAAAGTAGGCCAACTCCTTCACCAGGGCAAGTGGCTCACCAAGAACCAAGTTCAGCAGAAGTTCCTCATCTCATGGAGGAACTCAACGCAATGGGGACCATTGCTTCTTAAGTGGGGAGGAATGATCCAAGTGGATATTGGTGACCACCTACCATTTCCACTTGGACCCCCACCATTGTTTCTTTCATTTTTTCAGTTTCCTTAATTGTAGCACAGTTTACTATTTTTAGCAGTTTTTCAGGTCCTAAACTTCTGGAGCCATTTTGAGGCCCTAAACGACGATTTTTTGGAAATCTACCAGTGATTTTCTAATAAAATCGTTGTAGGTTTTAACCCTGTACAGAAATTTCCTGCGTACGAATTCTAAAACACAGAAAATAAACAATGTGAGATCATAACACATAAAACACATATACACAGAGATTTTCCCCTGGATCCCAAAACCAGGACTACCAGCTTGATTTTTCATTATGTTCCTTTCAATGTTAGAATACATATTTATACATGTCGAAGCATCCAATACCACTGAAAAACCATCACGTCCAATACCATGGACCAAAAAACCATCGATCCAATACCATGGACCGAAAACCATCGCGTCCAAAAAACATGTGCGAAAATCATGCACAAAACCATAGGTGGGTCCGCCCAACCTAACATAGGTCCAAAACCAAAAAATTTTGGGGCGCTGCCCCGAACCCCATAAAGTGGGGTTACGGGTACCCCTCAAACCCCCTGTTAACTATGTGGAAAGAATATAACACAACCCAACATTATGTATTAACCTAAATCAATTTGAAATGAATGATGTTAGTATTTTCACTATAATTTTTTTAGGACACTTCAGACAATTCAAATTTGCATTGGTTGAGGAGATATATAAAAGAAGATTTGATAATAATCTGTTATACTAGTTCAGTATAATTTAAGAGATATATCCTATGGAATTTAGGGTTTTGTAATGGTTCTAAAATCATTGTCAAACTAATGATCTTGGAATTTTCACTATAATTATATTATAGGAATATTTAGATTGTAAAATTTTGAGTTGAATGAGGAGAGGTATAGGAGTACATCTTGTTACCCACAAAAATAGGTAAACCTATAGGAGTACAATTTTCTCCTATTCTTGACATCCGGTTCGTGAGCCATGTAGCCAACAACCCTTTATAGGCACCACTAGTTGGCGATATGCCATTATATCTCTGTCACGTACATGACCCATATGCTTCTCACCCATAAAACATGAGCACATGGGAAAAAGTGGGAATCCTATCAAAAGGTACTTTAATAAATTTTCAATCAGGTGCTTATGCTTGTTCGTTTTTGGGCATTTTATAAGGAGTATGGGTTTCAACTGTGACCTTTTTCTCTCACCTTAAATGGGGGGGTAATCTTCAATCCTAGTCCCATGGGACCTCCCTTAATGACCCAATGGGTATAGGAAGGGGAACTACTTGGGAACCCCTAATTGAGATAGCATAGTTCCATCTATCCCTATTTATGTCATACTTAACACTTTCCATCACCTCCATTCTTTGGGTTGAACTGGTCATTGGTACTTTGGGACTTGGCACCCATATGTATGCATACCTAGGTAGGGCCTAGAAACTTTTACCTAAGAGGTTGATACCATTAAAATGAATAGAAAGAGAATATGATGGACACAAAAAAATTAAAAGAAAGACTATAGAAATACAAAATATGGCCAGGGACATACAAATTACTACATGTTGAAAATCCTAGCATGAGCTCTACCTCACTCATTATGGCCATCACCCAGTTCTTGAGCACATGTTTCTCCATTACATCAAAAGAAGGAACCATTGTATGTCCCAACCATGATGAGTAATGAATTGACTCATCATTAAGGGGCAATACAACTACTATATCATTCAAACAAATCTCTAACCCTTAAGTTATGAGTAGTAATACAATAAAAATCAAGAAAAAGTAAAAAGTTCAAAAGAGGGGTGGAAAAACAAGGGCTAAGTTGGTAACCCATGCATCCATGAATGCTTTGTCCTCATTTCTTGATGTAGGAATTGCAGCACCCTCTAAAATTTTGGCATGCATCCAAATTTTGGAGCATTCCTTGGTTTTTTTCCCTTGATGGTCGCAAACACTCGAGCTCATCCCATGAGCTCTTATCGAGTTTTCACACCCTTTTGATTGATCGATCACTAATCTTATTTTGGCATGTTGATCTCTATGTCATGCTTGTGATTTTGTTCTGGAAATTTTGAAGGTTTGTCTTTGTGTGAATGAATGTTTTTTCTCTATCGACATCAATCTCACTCACACACAAAGTTGTAACATTGTCACATATGTGTCATCACAGCCGTTCGAAGACATATATCAATTGTCACACTTGTCGCTCTTAACCCTTGAGTCAACCTCATTGAGCACATGTCGTCTTGTTTGTTTGAGGTGTCTTGTTGTTGAGTTGTCCTAAGTGTGTGATGACATTTTCATGTATGCACAAGTACACTTTCTTTCACACTTAGTCATTTTCCTAAAAATATGTCTATTGGACGACCCTCCTTCAAATAGACCCTACTTGCAATGACCTTGCATTGCTACCTAGAACTGTGAACAGCTTAAGGCTATCCTTTGGGTAGCCTACAATGAAAATTTTTGGAAATGAACCAGTTGAATGACTCCCAGAAATGCGCAGAGGCTATCCTAGAACCCGATTTAGTCTACACTTCGTGTGCAATCTCCCATCAAGCCTCCTGGTGGTCAACCGGAAAAATGACTTGAGTTGTGACCCGGGGTTGTACTGATCTCCAAAACTATGCAGAACTTGTCTAGATTGACTTCCTTGCACTGCCTGTAGAAACTGCCTAGACATCTAGGACAAGCCTCTAATGCCTGTCACATCCACTTTCCTAGGAAATTGCATCGATCTGTTAGGCAGGCTTCCCTGTTGGCCTGCTCTGTAAGTAGCCCAAAAATTGCACAGAGTTGTCTGTCACCTGCGCTTTTGGCCTTCTCTACAATCAGCCCAAAAATTACTTATATTTGTTTGTCACCTATCCTTCTTCCCCGTTCTAGATTTAGCCTGGAAATTGTATAGACTTGTCTCTCACCATCCCTTCTTCCCAATTTGTAATCAGTCTGAACACTGCATAGATCTGACAGGCAAGCTTCCTTGCTGGCCTTCTCTGGACTCACTCTGAAAACTATGCATATCTGGATGTCACCTAACCTTTTGTCTTACATTGTAATCATCCTATAGATTGCATAGTTATGTCTGGGCCTGGACTATCCCCCAAGATTGCGCAATTTTGACCAGTAGCTCTTGCAGCCCGATCTTGTCCTCCTCTTAAAAACTATGCATATTTTTTTGTGAGCGCCTCCTACTACCCACACTATCTTCTCTAGAGAAACTATGGAAATCCCAAGTGGATGACCTACCCAGTGCTCCCCTTGAAAATTGCACAGATTAGCCCAATAATTCCTCAACACCCTGCTTGGCCTTCCTCCGGGAAGCTACACAATTCTATCTCCGAGTTGGGTTTTTCCCCGCAATTGTCACTATTGTCTCGGATTGTGAAAATCTACCTCCAAGTGAACTCTACACAGATCTAGTACCTTGTCCCTCTCCTGGTCACCTGCACTGAAACAGAAAAAAAAAATGCATTATGTTAGACTAGGAGATTTTTGGATTTGATGTTGTCTTGTCATGAGAGATTGCAGGAATAGGTACATTGATGAAACATGGCATGATGACGAACGGGATGGAGAAGGAGCACATGCTAGAATATTTTCTTGCAGTCAAATGATCACATGAACCACATCGAACAGTGAGTGAAAGGGACACATATGCATGCACCATCAAGCAAAGAACAAGACCATCGAAGACCCTTTTCCATGCGAAGGTGAATACATGTTCAACCGAGAGCATATCATCACTCAATTGAACCGCATCTCGACATGGACATCAAAGTCAGCCAATACATGTCAATAGTGTCATGTCAAGTTGTATCATGAGTTGTCTTGGCCACATCACTACTATGGGCCATACTTGTTGTAATCAATGTAATGGAAAGTGGAAGTCCAAGAGACCCATATATGAAGTGGAATAGCCATGGAAAGTCGAAAATTCATAGGAACTCAAACAGTAATGAGGGAAGTCGAAGAGTCACAAGGGTTAGTTATACCCCCTTAGCTATATATACCGCCTCATTGTATGAGCAAATGACTTTCACCTTGGCTCCTCCCACATAACCTTGAGAATCTGTAGTCTATTCTTTAAGGAGCAAGGAGTGGCTCCAATGTCCCACTACTGAGGCTAGTGATGTGTGGTGTACAAATGTGTCTTGGATCTTTTGCTTAATTGAGAAGCCTGTCTCGAGCCAGCATGTTTTCATTCATGTTTTTTATCTATTTGTAAGACTATTATTTAAACATTTGTAATGCATGTTTTTTTAACCTGTACTAAGATAATTGACCTACTTCTGTTATTTTTGTACTCATATTGTTGAAGATGTGTTGTATTTTTTTAATCACTATTGTACCCTCCATGTGGACTACTCTGTCGGACATTAGACAAACCATATTTATATTTTCTCAGTTTTAACGACCATCACCCCTGTGTGGACTACTCCACTGGATAGTGTACGTGTTCTCCTTTGAACTTTGGTTTTCACGACTACCGCATCCACTGTGGACTATTTCGCTGGATGCTGCAAAAACACTTGTTGTTGTTTGCGTGTGTTTCTTCCTAGGTTGGGACTATTCCATCTCATCAAGAGACTCACTTTACCTCCACCTTTTAATAACAAGAGGACCTAGAAACAGAGTTACATTAAGCACTCACCGGGCATACTCACCTTTCTTTCTTGAAGTTACAAGCATAACACTCTCATGTGATTAACAACAAGAGCTAAGGAAAATATCTAAGATAATGGAAATCAAGCCATCATACTCGATGAGACTCCTACACCAAACGGTGTGAGGTCTAGTTGGGACTTCATACTAAGTAAATCTCCTTTGTTGGAATTTCCAGCACTGTCAACAAAATGTCACTAGAAGGAGGGCCAGATGACAAGCTTAGCCCATTGCATCTAGTTCGAATGTCTTATCTAAAATGGTTCATACACCAACCGCGCTCCCTAGATGTTTCTCTAATTTTTCCCTTAATAAAGTTTCACACCTCGATAAGCTTCCCATTCACTTATCACAGTTAAAGTTTGATGGTGCGAATGAAATTCCCATATCCAAGGACATTTCTAATTTTCTTCAATTTTTCCAACCTTATGAAATCGATAATGAAGAGTCTTCTTGTGTGCTTTTCTTTGTCTCCCTTGAAGGTCATGCTAATCGGTGGTTTCATAGCTTTCCACATGCTTCCTTCCATTCCCTTCTCCCTTTCCTCAAGGAGATCCGTCAAGCCTTCGGTAAGTATAACTACTGAGATGTTTGTGGAAGAATCAACCTATTAAGAATGGAGCTTAATGAAATAGTTGAGAAATTTTCTGATTGATTTCTTCACCTCTGCTATGAAAGTCTAGAAGGAGATTTGAACTGGGATTTCTTGAAACAAGAGTTCGAGTGCTTGGTTCATGTCTCTTCATACGGTGAACTTGAACCTCCTAATTTTTTTGCAACCCCAACTCTTGCAAATCATGAGGCACCTCAAATTGTAGAGGAGGATCCCAACACCCGGTTTAGTCCTTGTCCTCCTCCTTTTCTAGTTCCGAAGTGGGAGCCCACTTGTAGTGATGGAAAAGATGAGGAATATGCGCAGCATGTCCCCATCCCATCTTCTCATCTATCTCTCGCTCCCATGGAGGAAGTTCCAGAATGGATCAGAAATCCTATAGCCAAGATTCACTCCCCCTCTCCGCAAGAGGACATCACCATTGACAACTCAAGTCTCTAAGATTATCTACCTCTCTACCATCATCCATCATTCAGAAGCCATGAATCCTTGTACCATGAATCACCTGATCAATCTGTTTCACCAGGTAGTTGTGCGCATTCTCTCAATTCTCAAGCTACTAGCTCAAATTGTGATCAAGCGCAAGGTAGTCACATTACACTGATAGATGAGCAGAAAGGTGAGGACATTATCAATTCCCCCTCTCTGATTCAACATTGTTCACATCAAAGCAATGAGCTTCCATTCCCTAACAATTCCCAATCTTCTAATCTCAGTGAAACATGTTGTATAATTAATTCTTTTGATCAACCATCAGTGTTGGTCATTCATCACTCCCATGCTTCCATATGTCATGATGAATTCCCAAGTACATCATGTGATCTTTTGTTTTATCATGAATACTCTAACTCAGATCTAGAATTTCCTATGGTCAAAGAAGATGTTCATATCAAATCTTCCCCTTCACCTCACTTTCCCATGTGTCCTACAATTCAAAATGCATCCACATGTGTCAAAGATACTCCATGTTCTCTCACTTCTTCATCTAATGAGTTATCTCCTCAATTGACACGAGGCAGTGAGGTTGTCCATGATGAAGTCGAAAACAATTTAATCATAGAGTGTACTTCCCATTTCCCATCATCTCTTCTCTTATATGAAGATAACTCTTCAAGTGAGCTTACTAAAGCTGAAAAATATAGTGCAACCTGTAGAAATTTTGAATAATTTAACACATATTCAATGGAGATTATCCTGATCATGTACTATTGCGGAAAACATACACAATACATAAGCTCCTCTACGTTGATCATCAATATAGCAGCATCAATAACAATAAAACATCAAGAGCATTCACACATTAACACAGTATGTATCCCGGGGAAAGCATCTCGCTAAAAACCCCAACTATCTGTATATTAATGATTGAGTCATGTAACATAACAAAGTACAATGCTTATCACAAGCAATCCAGTACCAGCTCCACCTGTTACACACAATACAGCTCAGATCTGAATCAATCCCTGGCTCAAATCTCTTCCGCTGCTTGCCTGCCTCCGCTGCTCAATACCTGCAAGAGAAATGATGATAATACCAAGGCAGCCACGTCTTTCCTTGGCTAAATCACGTATTCATAAGCTACAATACGTGCAAACTCATTGGCATACTCAATCCCCTGATTTGTGCAAGATCTGGTGCACAACTATAGTCACAACTGATAGCAATCTGATTCTCTAACACCTGTCCCTGCTGAACTGAACATGCACTGACATGCAACTGAGTTAACTGATGTATTCATTAGTTGTATTATGAGTTAATAACTTGTGAATTAATTAATAACTAATTCACCCAACTCATCTCTAGTCTATTCGCCAGTTAGACTAAATACAACCAGTTTAACAAAGCTAAACTGAACACAACTCCATCAACTGCACCTCCAGTCCACTAAACTCAACTCACTTGAGTTCTAACTGAAGTCATGCATGCAAATATTCAACTAACCCATAAGAACCACGTATTTCCTTCATGCAATTGCATGTGCCACATCCGTAGCTCGAACTGAAGTGCTCCAAGAGAATAAGATTAAGTTTATAGTCCAAATATTATTGTGAGATAATAATATTTGACTTTTCTATTTTTAGCCTGGCAGTCTAAAAATAGACTCCGCCCATATGTCTAAAAATAGAAGTCCATCTATTTTTACCAACATGACCAATCATCCACAAATAGCATCCTGCAACTCATAGACCATGATCCATATGTCTAAAAATAGACATAGTCTTAAAATAGACTTTGCGCCAAAAATAACCTGCGGGCACACTTAGTGAAGGCGACTTCTTTTCACTAAGCTCCATCATCTTGTTGCATTTTCAACACTTTTATCTACTTATGCACTCGCAAAGCAATGTGCAGTTCGAAGACTACCTGGCTAACTTCAGGCTCCGTCTGTAGTTTATAAAGCAAAGAACACTAACAAACAAATAAACTTCTCTTCCCCAGTATGGTCGCCACTATGTTAGCGCCTAAATCTACCTCAGGCTGGGTAGGATCTAGGGTAACATCAAACCACGCTTAACCTAGTAGCTAGCCCTACCAGGTCGGGAGAGGGCTCTATCCTTGTCAATCTCAACAAAATATGATCAATGAGGCTTGAGATGACTAATGTGAAGACTGATTTTAGGCTAGGTATGTGTGCAAAAGAATTTGATTGAATATAATGATGTTTTGTTGGCTCAAATGGAAAGGCAGATTTGGGTTTGGGGAATGAGGCTCAGTTTTGCAGAGATCTCTATGGGGCAAGGTAGGACACTGATTTGGCACTTCAAATTGAATAAAATGGAGAGATTTAGACAGGTGAGGAGTTGAAGAGGGCAAGAAAACCTCAGGGATCCTCTTCAAACAGCTGAAAACATCAATAACTAAGCAAACCCTAGGTAGAGCACTGCAATTTCAATGGATTCTACCTTTATCCTTGTTTGTTTTAGTTAAGAAGAAAGAAAGAGAGATAATGGCATACATAAAACACATGTAAACTTACAATTTATAGAAGGAAACACAATACCAAAGCAAGATGCCACATGAATCCCATAAAGTGTTGCAAACCCTAGTCTATTCCTTAGCCAGAACTGCTGAGATGAGTATACAATGAAGCTCCAAGCTTTCTCAAAAGTCCAACCATGCTAATGACTAAAAAATCACAAGATATAGACAAACCATAACTCATCCTAGCCTCTAGGGGTCGAGCTCATAAGTTTAGGAGTTGTTCCAACTAATTCTAAACTGAGAACTAAAAATTAGGCAGTGGAACAACTTGCCTCTAGAAACTAGGGAACTGATTCATTCAGTTGCAAACTACTTTTTTATTGATGAATCTCCCTCCATGAGTGAAAATTTTGACATAATCACATCAAGATCCATCAATTTACATTAAATTACATCATAAGTTTGACATTAAGAAGGAGAGAAGTCAAACTGTCAAGAAGCTAGGCAAAAAACAGAGTATTCTTCGTCAAACTGAGCAAAATTTCCCCAATGCGCCACGCTGATTTCCCTATGCATATCGCCTGTTTGGAACTACATTTGGAGGCCTTCCTGGTGTCCAAATCCACTCCAAGTATTCTTGTTGGAAAGGTTTGCCTGTCTACTTTCCAGAACAAGTGGAAATTTTGAATTTGGCCTCCATGTTCCCCTCCAAAACAGAGTTTTCCCAACACTACTTCTTGTGTGTGAAAATAGGGGCAGTGAGGTCGTTTTTTGGGTGTTTTTGACCTTTTTGGGGGCTCAAAACCTGTCAAAATTTCCGTGCCATTGGTAGGAAAGCATATTTCTTCATGTAAAATCCAAAAATGTTGAGTTTTTCTCATTTGGAGGCCTCCATCAAAAGCGAGCGCCAGGGGGCGCGTTGCATAGGGTAGAAAATTCTGTGTTTTAGCCCAAAAATTTCAAAAATGCAAAAACTGTCCCAATTTTTTTGAAATTTGGGCTGAGTCTTCTCCATCAAGTGTTTTGTTGGGCTAAGGAAGCCTCAGCCAATATGTGAAGTCTATCTTTCTCCTTTCACCTCCTCAATTCCCTCTTCAACCTTGCTTTCAAGCTCCTGATTCTTGCCTTGTACACTTTGTTTCTCGCCATGTAATGATAGGCCATATGCCTCAACATTGTCTTTTCCCTATTGACCTTCTCTAGCAACCTTTCTATGTGGATGTTCACTCTCTCAAGCCATGATTCTCGATCGGTATTGATTTCTTGCTCAAGTGATGTGAGCTTCACTTTCCTCTTCTTGGCAGCTTGGCGGTTTTCTCATATGTTTTGCAACTCCATAATCGTTTGTTGATCCTAAAGATGCTTGTTTCTTTGCTCCAGGTACCTTATTATCCACTTAACTCTTTCTAAGTTGAGGGACAAAGCATTGATGTCCGCCTGTTGCTCTTGGATGACCTCTTTGAGCTTTGAGCTTTGTGGGCCCAAATCAGTGTCATCATCCTCAATGAGAATGAAATCGGTCTCCTGCTCACCTGAAGGCCCCTCATCATGTAATGGCCTATTTCCCTTGTCCTGAACCTGTTGTGCTGATGAAGGAAGTGAGACCCCTTCCACCCCGGGTGGAGATAGTACTCGCTTGCCTGCTGCGAACAATCGTCTAGTGCCCTTTTGATAGATGACAAACACCGGCACACTAGCGGTCTGTGTCTCATGACCCTCCTGCTGATGTGAAGGTCCACCTGTCTCATGAAAATCCTCTGGAGGTCCCTGAGGAGCTATGAAGAACTCATGAGAAATGAAATCCTCCCATGAGATGCCCTGCAAACCAAGCTGATGCATGACCACAATTTTAATGAGAACAAAATGATATATACTGTTAAACTGTTGCTGAGGAGTCTTTTGTTGTACTAGGGTGGTCATTTTCTCAATATTTCGGCACAAGAAGTAGGGGAGATTCATCATTCTCACCCTGGTAAAGTGCAACAAGAATCTTATATGATAGGCATATAGGCGAGAAAACCGACCCTCATAGCTGAAATATCTCATTATAAGTTTCATCAAAGGAGCATATGAATCTTTCAGGTACCGAAAGGGAAAAACTCTGCTGAGTTTTCTCAAATAACTGGGCTTGATGTATGGTTCATAATGTTCCCTTTCAATTTGCTGCCTTTTATTCCATTGCTCTCCAATATTAGGAATGCTGGTTGCTAGAGAAATGGACTCCGGTGTTAAAGTGAATGTTACACCAGCTAGAGCGGCTTGGCCATTATGTAGATGAAGCACAAACAATCGAGCCAACTCATGATGATACTGGACTCTAGGAACCATCTCACAAAACTCATAACAGGATTGGTGTTGGAAGCATGTGATAGCAAGAGGGCAGGCTTGCAGCTCGGCAAGTGTAGTAGGCTCCTCTTGTATATGTTTTCCACCCTTGTGAGGTCTCCTTGGTGCATGTATTTTTGTACGAGAGTCACTATGTGTATCTTCATCTCAGTCATATGAAGGATCAGACTCCATGTTTGCTAGTGTGTGAGTTTTCTTGATGAGTATGAAGATTTTAACGGTGTTTTTGATTTTCAGCCACCAACGGTAAGAATGTATGAGGGACTGTGGAGGGAGAGGGTATAAGGGGTTTTTGGAATGTTACGATAGGTTTTTTGGAAATAGGGGATCAGGGAATAATATGTAAAATTAGGGACAACAATTAGGGTTTAGGGATTTTGTAGTTAGGATTTGGGAAAATGGGAATTGGGGATAAGGGTGAATGATTTGTATTTTAGGAATATGAGAGTTAGGGAATGAGTGAATGAACTGGGATAATAAATGGAGGAATCAAAGAGTAAGGGAATGGTGGAGTAGACTTGGCAGCAAAATGACAAATGCAAACCCTAGGCAATGTTTTTTTTTTTTGAGAAATTGCAAGGAAGTAGGGTTTGAGTTTTTTTTTCACGCAACCACCATAAATTTTTAAGAAAAACTCTTTCACTAACAAGGAAAAGGGCTTGACTTACTTGCACACTAGAAGATTTGAGAAATTTTGGCAGTTTGAGGGAGTTTATGATGAAATCGAGCTTGGCAGCTCTATGCGCTGCACCACAAACCCAACGCGCCGCTTCTCCTGTATGCGTCGCGCCAATATAAATTTAACACTCTAGAGAGTGGTCCAATACGCCGCGCCACTTGTATGTGCCGCGCCTCTCACCCAACGCACCGTGCCTCCAAAACTGGAACTTTTTATTGTGACTTTTCTTCCTTTCTCCAACACGACCTTCACTTTGCTCAATCTGTCTTCTTTGAGTGCCAATGAGCTTTTTGAATTGTAACGATGATTTATATACAAGAGCTTTTGATTTCTCCTTCATAAAACCCACTTTTATAATGTTTGCAATGTGACTTACTTTTTCAACTATGTTTTTTGGGCAGTTTACTTTATTTGTGCTTTTGATGAACTGAATGACTTGATTTTTTGTTTGCCTTGCAAGCGATAGAGTAGCTGAAGCTTGGCAAGGTGACCAGGGTTGCTACTGAAGTTATTTACATATGAAAGAACTGAAATTACATGAATTTATACAATAAAAGCCTAAAATACTCTGTTTTTCCTCAAAATAGAGTTTTGAGGAAAAATACATTTCTAAGCAAGTGATTATGAATTTATTGGTACTGGAACTTTATTCAACCTCCTCATGTGCCTACTGACCATTTTTGAGCTTTTACAAGACTATGGTGACAAACCCTAGACCTAATGAGACTTGAAAACCCTAAAATGACTTCTGCAAATGAAATGAAATAATAATAACAACAGATGACTTGTACATATGGAAATAGACCAGCAGATGAAAGGCACGAGGGAAATTGACGAAGAACCACTACCATAAGATGATCCATGACCTAATGGAGTGAAGCTGATCGGATGAGACAACTAATATGCATGCAAAAAGAGAATTTTGATCACTGATGGAGGGATGAAGATACCGACACTAACAACATGCATATAGTGTCATAAAAAAATCATTGGAATGATCAATGATGACAAACATTTCTTGACCGTCACCAAAAGTAGCCAAAAATATCATTGGTGAGGTTTCATAAATGATCGTCACTAGAAGTGTCACCAAAGAGACAATCATTGACGGGCCTTTAACAACCCTCACCAAAAGTGTCATTAAAAATGGTTTTGGTGACAAACCTTAAAGGACTGTCACTATATGCACTTACAACAATGCTCTTTTAATGACCGTCACCATATGCAACATTCATGATGGAACTTAAAGGTTTGTCACAGGCATGACCCTCACTAGTGACCTTTTTTATTGTAGTGAGCAAGCAAGGGAAAAATCTTAAGGGTTGTAGAAGCAAAGTGCACAGTTCTAGGAAGTTGGATGAGGCTAGGTTGCTTGAGAAATTGGCTAAGTGTGAGATTAGTGAAACAGATGTAAGCAATGATAATACTTGACTATGATCACACACGAACACTTAGTGATGCAACTTAGACCATCTAGAATTTATAAAACATACTCTCGTTTATGCAACAACCTTCATGACAAGAGTGCGTGAAGTGAGTGTGAAACATGTTTATGTAATGAAAACAACTCATGCAAACAAGATTTCCCTTGAATAAAAAAAAAAATTCCCTTTGCATGACAAACAACAATCCATATGCCAAAAGATGACACATGTTGCATAAAGATGAGAACATGAACAACTCTTAAGATCAAGGAGGGGAGTTTTATATCATCAACTTACTAATAAGTGACCAAGGAACAATTGATCGCAAGATCCAAGGTAGGCTCTGAAATTTACATGAGAGCCAAAATTTTGCAGGGTGATTGTAGCTACTATAACATTGGTGACACACTGGTAGAACTCCATTTCTCTGTATGGACCTCGTTTCATGAAAAGTGAGTCTAACTTTTTCGAAAGTATTGTTTGATTCTTTTATCGTGATGGCTTCTACATTAGCTTGTGTGAAAGATGTAGTCCCTAGCATTCTCTTGATTGGTCAACATATATTCAAAGCCAAGTCAACTTAGTTGTTTTGTTTGGGGATGAGGGGTATGTTGGTGCACAAGTAATATAGTTGTGAGAGTTTAAGTTTGATATCTGGTGTTACTCTGCTACCAACAGGCCTGGACAGTACCCTGATGGAGTCATGCTAGAACACAAGCATCACTCCGCTTCTAGTGAGCCTGGTCATTACCCTGGCGAAGTTACTTGCATCAACTCTCTGTGCAGGAAGCCTTTTTCTTCTTTCACCTTATTCATTTTTTCATTTTTTTTATTATTATTTTCAAAGAACTGTGCATTGGCACTTATTTATTTTCATGAGGTGGAAGAGGGATCCCAACATATTGAGAGTAGAAGAATTTGTTCCTTCAGAGTGTGTTATATATACCTTTGACATACTTGTTAAGGTTTTTCCACTCACCTTACTCTACTTGACTGACCTAGCAAGCGCTAACCCAAAAGAACCAATTAGAGTAGGTGGTACTAGTTAATAGTGCAAGTGTTGTGTTTTCACTAAGAACATTAAACATAACATATTTTCTGTCAAGGTATCATCAAATGAAAATGACAAGGTATTCATAAAGAGAGAGGACAATAGATAACTGGATGTGGATAGTTGTACAAGTCCTCATAGATTTTCTCAGCTTTCCTCGACAGCCAAGTACGGTTTCATGTGAGGTTAACCTACGGATACAAGTAAGCAAAGAAAGAAAAAAACAAAAATTAGAAGTAAAGTGAAAGCAAAACAAGGGCAAAGAAAACAAGCAATCAAACCAAACATGCAAACTAGAAAGCAAAGCAAAGAAAGAAAGAAAACACTACTCCTACTCCTACGCTAAAAAATCGGGGTTACACAAAATTAAATTTCCAGTGAAGCCACCATAGGCGTACCCAACCTGCAACCACAAATATACAAGTGTTTAAAAAAGAAAAAAAATAGTGTGCAACAAAAAATACAAAAACTTGACAACCTTGCAGACAAGAAAGAAGGTCTTGCCTGTGGGCAAAAATATGTGTCACAACCACCCAACACACATGCTTACCTCTTCGATGACTACCATTTTTCAACAAACCTCGGAAGCCACTTGTGAGTGTGTGTTCATCTACACCAAGATTCTTAGCGAGCATGAGGAAGGAATGAATCTTATTACTTACAACACTACTCGCCAAGTAAGATTGTTCCAGCCATTCAATGATTGGATAATAAAATTCTTGATGGTTGTTTTCAAAGACTTGTTATCTTTGAAAAGATGGATTTATGATTCAAGAGAGGGGATCATGATGGGAACATGGTATGGAAAGATAGATCTGATCATTCTTGTCAGTCATGTCAAGATAGTGAGTGCCTTCCATAGCCATCAACGCAGGCTAAAGTGCCTCGCCTGCTTGAGAGGAGTTTGAGGAGAAAGATGTTACACGGTGAAGATCATAGTGTGTGAAGTGACTTTCATTGGATGTATTGTTGGGAAAACGATAAACTGCATGATAGTCACCCAAGATAAAATAAAGAGCAGATGAGTTGGTCGAGATGCTAGATTCCCAGTTTTACATGAACAAGGAATTTTTTTTAACAATCTTGCAAACATTATGAATGATGGAACCAAGTTCGTTGTGCACTAGATATGATAGAACACCCACCTAAAACTGGTGAAAAATTGCGCAGGTATCACGGTCATCACAGGAATGTAGAAAGGATGCCAACACTGTGAATGTATGAAGCCAATTAGGGTGTGGTGAAATGAGAGGAACTTGATTCGCATGATTTCTTGTGCACTTGTCATCACACAGGGAGAATACTGGTGTGATAAGAGGGCAACTTTGAAATGCAAGGTTCGCAAGAAGACCAAGGAGCTGATCACGAGAGAGAACATATGATAAGTATGATTCCGAAAAAATATAGTATTTGAGATAATCAACTTGAAAGTTCCATGATTTCATGAGATATGGACACTCCCAACTAGAGTTGGATGTAAGATATGTGCATGAAGATGGACACATTGTAACAAACTCGTGGATTCTATTATAAGTGAAATATTGAAATCTTGAAATATCACACTCGGAATAGTAGATATTTTTTACACGGGGATCCATGTCGAGTACAATGATGTAGATAGATGGATTTTGCATGAGAAACCAGACCTGATTCAGTTTGAGGGGCTTACCAGAGTCGCGAGGTCTTGACATAGCCATTAATGGACATTGAAGTGTCTCGACCCCCTGGCATGTCCCAGAAATTTCCAAAATCAAAAAATTGCATTTTTGAGATGTGAACTAGATCATGCATGGCTTGAGGATGGTTGTTGTTGCTGATTTCAAAACTTCTCTTAGGATGACATCCATCTTTGTCATAGGCTTCATCAAATTTTCCAGCTTCAACAAGCTGACTTGACAAGTTGTCTTCATGCCACATACAAGATGATGATGAGTGGGAAGAGTCCTATCCATTGAGACTATTTTCATCATGGAAAATCGCAATGCCTTGTGTCGATCGAGGATATAACTCATCAGATGAAGACAGAAGCGAATGAGGATTATCTTCACCGCATATAGATGCACTGATAATTGTAGGAGACATGAGCAAGTGAGGTACAAAGGAAGTTTCGATATGGATGTCTACTTTAACTGGTGTGCATTCCAGATCTGAGTTAGAGTGAAGATGAGAGAACAACAAATCACATGATGTGCTTAGGTTTTCATCAGAACATATGGAAGCATGGGAGAGATGACAGCACAATACTAGAGGTTGATCGAAAAAATTAATTGTGTATGATATTTCACCAAGATTAGTGGGTTGAGAATCGTTCAAGAATGGAAGCTCATTGCATTGATGTGAACCATTTTGAAGCATAAAGGAGGAATTGATTGTGTCTTCACCTTTTTGCTCCTCTAACTGGGTAATGTGATTGCCTTGCACATGACCACAATTTGAGCCAGTAGCTTGAGAATTAAGAAAAAAGCACACAACTAGCTAGTGAAGAGGATTGATCAAGTGAGTCATACTACAAGGAGTCATGGCTTGTAGATGATGGAAGATGGCAGAGATGCAGATCAAACTCTAGACTTGGGTTATGAATGGTGTTTTCCTCTTGCGAAATGGAGGAATGAATCTTCACCATAGGCTTTATGAGCCATTATGGAATTTCTTCTATTGGAGTGGGAGACGATTGAGAAGATGGGTTGGGAACATGATGCACAAATTTCTTGTCTTTGCGAACGCTATGAGGGGGCACCCTTCATGTAGATTTCTCAGCTTTATGACCACTATGAGGGTGCACCCTCTACATAAATTTATCAACTTTTTAATTCTTGCGAGGGTGCACCCACTTCAGGAGTAGAAAGCGAGGAGGACAAGAAACAAATGAGGTGTTGGTCTCCTCCTCTGCAAACTAAGGGACCTCTGATCCACAAGAGTCGAGAAACAAGGGAAATCAGGAGGTTCACCATGTTGGGAAACATGAACCAAGCATTTCAACTCTTGACTCATGAACTCAAGGTCCAAAAGCTGTTCAGGAATTTCATGACAGAGGTGAAAGAAGTGGGTAGAAAAGTCCTCAACTGATTCGCCAAGCTTCATTCTTAAATGAGAGATTCTTTCATAGACATCTTGGTGGTTATACTTATCAAAGGATTGATGGAGCTCCTTAAGGAGAGTAAGAAGGGAATGGGCAGAAGCATGTGGTAGGGTATGACACCACTGATTAGCATGGCCTTCAAGGGTGAGAAATAAAAGTACACAAACAATATCTTCACTATCGATTTCATGATATTCACAAAAATGAAGAAAATCAGAAATGTGCTTGGTTATAGATGTTCTGTCCTCACCGTCAAACTTTAACAAGGACAAGTGATCGAGAAGCTCATCAAGGAGTGATAGTTAATTAAGGGAGAAATGGGAGAAACACCGCAGAAGCACAATTTGTGTATGATCCATTTTGATAATAGAATCAAACTAGATGCAATGGGCTCATCTTGTCATCTGGCCCTCCTTCTAGCACTAGAAATGTTGATGGTGTTGGATCCGCCAACATTTAGGGGATCTCCCCAATATGAAGTCCCAATTAGACCTCACACCATTTGGTGTAGGAGTCCCATCTGGTATCATGGCCCGATTGTTATTATCTTAAAGATATGCCTTAGCTCTTGCTTGTTAGCACATGAGAGTGATATACTTGGTCTTCAAAAAGTGAGGTACGTGTGCTTGTGTGTGCTTAGTGTAACTTGTGTCTAAGTTCCTTCACTGCAAAGCGGGAGGGTGAAAGTGAGTCTTTGATCGAGAGGGAGTAGTCCCAACTCAGGTAGAGACTCACAAAACACAACAGGATCTCTACAACCTTTGGTGGAGTAGTCCAAACGGATGTGGTAATAAAAAAACATAAGGTAAATGAATAGCACGTACAACACCCATGGGGTTAGTCCAAACGGATTTGATGGTCGCTATAACAAATATATGAGAATGAATTTTTCTAGTGTCTAGCAGATTAGTCCACATGGACAAGACAACAATAACAACCATTACAACACATCTTCAACAATATATGCACTAGAATAACCAAATTAGTTCAACTATCTAAGTACAAGTTAAGAAAACATGCATTACAAGTGTTTAAATTATAGTCTTACAAACGCATACAACACATACATCAAAAAGTGTTGGCTTGTGACAAACTTATGAATTAAGCGAAAGTTCCAAGGCACATTTGTACACCATACATCACTAGCCCCAGTAGTGGATCATTGGAGCCACTGCTCTCTCCTCAAAGAAACTATTATAGACTCTCAAGGGTATGTGGGAGGATCCAAGGTGAAAAGTATTTTGCATGTGCAATGAGGGGGTATATATAGCCAAGGGTGAACTGACCCTTGTGACTCTTCGACTTCCCTCATAACTCTTCAACTTACATGACTCTTCAACCTCATCTGTGAGTCTCTTGGACTTCCACGTTACATTACATTGATTACAACAAGTATGGCCCATAGTAGTGATGTGGTTGAGACGACTCATGACAAAACTCGAGATGACACTGCTAATATGTACATGTCAGCTGTGGTGTCCATGTCAAGCTGGTATGCTTCTGAGTGACGAGTATGCTCTCAATGTATCATATCTTCACCTCCACATGACGAAGTGAGCGGGGTGTTTGATGGTCTTGGTGTTCTCTTGATGGTGAATATGTATGTGTCCCATTCACTTTCTGCTTGGTATGTTTTATGTGTTTGCTTAATCGCAATCAAGTCTTCTAGCATGCACTCCTTCTTCATCTTGTTTTTCGCCACGCCATGTTTCATTCATGTATCTATTTCTGCAATCACTCATGACGAGACGACATCAAATCCCGAAATATCCTAGTCTACCATGATGCATTTTTTTCGTGATCGGTAGGTGACTAGGAGGGAGGACAAGGTACTAAGACTGCATAGAGCACAACTCAGGTCAGGTTGCGGGACTGTGGGGTGTGGTCCACATAGCGAGGAAAAACTCCATTGTTATCACTGGGAGGAAAAATTGCACAGTGATGCACACCGATGACAGTTGCAGGCCAGGACACTAAGAAAGATTATTTCACAGATGTTAAATCTAAGACTTTTGTGATCCATAATTTAGAAAGCAGTCTTTCGGATTAATCACATCACAAGGTTTGGGTTGACGTTTCGAACCAACTAATGTGGTTCATCCTTAGGACAAGGTGAGAAGTCAGATGATCTAAGAGAATATAAATAGCATGGATGCATCATTGTCCAGTGTTAGCCGTTGGTGAGGAAGACTTAGGGATTAGCTGTTATGTAATAAATAATTATTAATTATCAAGAGTTTCAAACTATATTAATATAAAAATATTATAATCTAAGGAAAATAATATTTAATTATTGGCTAGGGTTAACCTAGTCAATTTGAAATAGGAGGAAAACTAGCCATTATTTTGATAAAGTACATAATAATGCTAATATGTTAGTGAATATTGGTAAGGTTTGACCAAATGGGTGGAAACTAGCCGTTAAAATATATGTAATAATATTAGTTGGTAATAATATTAGAATATAATTAGTTAGATATTAAAACAAAATTATTATATTAAACAAATCACATAATATTAGAAACTAATTTGTAATATTAGGTACATGACCTAGAAGTGTAAAATTAGTTAAACTCTAAAAATCTAAGGTTGAGAAAGGGGACGAGGGATCAAACAAATTATGACATAAAATAATTGTCAAGAATTATAGGGGAGATTTTTAAAGAGAGTATGGTCAACATTCAATTTTAAGAGAATATATATATAATTAAGTATCATAGAATCATTTTTATATTTTACTTAAACTGTTAAAAAAAAAGAGTCCAAAAGCTAAAGGATAGTCCACTTCATTGAAAGGAGAAAATCCAAGGAAGGAAAAACCAACAACGGGGGGAGAGGAGAAAAAACCAAGAAGGCGACCTTCTGAAGCCAAAAAGGATAAGGGGAAGGAGGGGGTGAAGGGGTTAAGAAGTGAGAGCTGGAGTCCAACTTTTGCTTAATTTCCAACCATCATCCCTATTAATGTTTTTGGCATGCCTTTGGATTTCAATTGCTTCCCTCAGTTTCCTATGGTGGAAATGATTGATCTTAGCAATGACCTTCAAGTCTTCAATACAGACATGGTGATTGGATTTCTCAGCATGTTCTGCAAGGGCTAAAGTGCGAGAGTGATTATGTTTGATGTCAGTAGCATGTTCCCTGATCCTTTGCTTAATAGACCTTCCTCTTTCTCCAATGTAAGGGATACCACAGGAATAGGGAATGAGGTAGACACCTTTTGAGTCCTTTGGGTCAATGTTGATGAGGGCGACCCAGTTCAAATCTAGGATTTTGACATCTTGGCATCATACAGCTTCAGTGATATGGTAGATATGGGTTTCTCTATTGTTATAACAAATTTTTATATCTAGTTCATTGTTATCTGCTGCAAATCATATGTATTTAGTTCATTGTACTCTCTTCTGAAATATTTTTATGATGATCTACTATAGAAGAAGATTTGAAAGGGTTTCCCCCTAGTGGGGTTTTTCTCTAGTCTTAGACCAATCTTCTATCTTTTATGGTTGTGTTGTTGTCTTCTCTATCACTACATATATTGTTCTTTCTTCTGTTACGTTTATTATTGATTATATTGCTAACAAATTAGATGCATTATTAATGAAAAGATAAATTGGGCTAAAGTAACTGATACAACATTGAAAAATCAAAAAATTTAACAGTTCTATCTACAGGTCTTTAGGATTATGATGATGATAGAAAGCATGCTTGATTTACATGATATTGGCTCTTACACGACTTATCTCATATATAAATATCTCATATATAAAAAAAGGATAAGTGAGGTAGGCATGTTTTTTAGGGGCAGTTAGAAAATGTAGAGATGAAAGATACCATGGATGAAGGAAGCATGGTCTTAGGGTGGAGATTTATCATTCATGAGAAGCAGGAGATTTAGATTAGGTGCACAGGAAAATGCATGATATAAGGGGGATTGTAGGAACAATTATGTGTAGCAATTAAAGTATGGTCTTAGGGCGAGAGACTATTAGAATGACAACATACCAACAGGAAGGAAACATGATTTGGTCAGGTCCACAAGATCATCAATAAATAAGTTATGGATGGATACTTATGCATGATCATCATCATGTAAGTTTCAATATACATCCATGACACTTTTCCATTGATGTCAAATGGGGATAGATTACAAAGATTGATACTTTATCATCGATAGAGGAAGGCATTCGAGTAGGGAGAGATTACATACATTGCATTGGAGCAACGGATGTTTTTTATTGGTTAACATCAATGACCATTAATGTATGATGGTTTTCCATCAATGACATAGGGGGACATTGTTTCACATAGTGTTTTAATTGATGACAACAATATGTCATTGATGTCAAAGGAAGCAACATGACTCTCCATGAAGTGGTATGAAAATTGCATCTTTTACAAGATCTCATCACGTGAAGATATAGGTGATTGAAGTTATTTAATATTTTGATGTATTTATGATGTCCAAATAATCCCACAAACTACATGATTGCATAGGTCTCGTCTATACCTTTCCAATGGTATATCCTTCTCTGAAAAACTCCTCTTAGATGAGAATGTATGGCTATTTGAAGTTTAGAATTTATGAAGGGCTCATGGACTATAGGGAAAAAACCCAAACACCAAATTTGTTAACAAGTGTGCAACTCTTGGGTACATCAATAGTAGGGAAAATTTTAAGAACCCCCCTAAATTTATATGTATAATAAATGGGTGAATCCCCATGATACATAGGAAAAATGGAAGGCGATTTTATTAATAATATAATATATATATCTATATATATATATATATTGGAAAATCTCTCACAAAATTATATTATCTTGTAAAATCATGTCAAATCTTTCACTAATTATAAATTATTGCAAGATCTTGGCAAATAATTCACTGAATAATTGGAAAATCTCTCACAAAATTATATTATCTTGTAAAATCATGTCAAATCTTTCACTAATTATAAATTATTGCAAGATCTTGGCAAATAATTCACTGAATAATAAAGGCTTTGTAAAGGTCTAACAAATTTCATAATGAGTATTTCTTGTAATGTCTTCAAACCTTGTTAAGCAGTCCATCAAGAATCAAAACAAGTATATTCCTTATATATAATATAAAGATATTCTCATGGAAAGTCAATTAATTTTAGCATGGGTGGTAGGGAGAAATCCTACATATGATAATGTGTTGAACTCATAATGAGTATTTCTTGTAATGGCTATGAGCCTTGTTTTCTAAGCAATCGCTCGAGGACTAAAATATGTATATTCCTCATATGGAATATAAATATATTTCTCATGTATTTGAATATAAAGATATGAGCGAGTAGTGGGAAATGAGCCACAAGAAGTCCTTACAAAATTGATAGGAAGAACATAAGTGAAAAATACAAAAAGGGAGAAGAAATACAGGGGAAAAATGGTGAAATGACAAATTCATAATCCAGGGGAGGAACAACGATTAGAGATAGTGAGGGAATATGTTCCCTTAACCTAGGGGCAACAAAGGAAGACATTCTAACTCTCACTTATTCAAGTGTAGTTAAACAAACATTAAGATCTATGCTAATCTTGAAAGGGAGGAAATCTGGGAAAGAAATGCAAGAACAAGAATTTAAATGGAACAAAGCATTGGGATTACAATCCTTGCTCAGTGAGTTTGGATACTTCCTTTGAGGCCTATTTAAAAATTATGTATGATGTATCTATGTATCTTGTTATATAATTAGTTTTTGAAATAGTTTCCAAGTAGCTATGTTAGAGCAGGGATTTTGTGAAAACAAATTAACCATCCTGCCCATCTTGAGATGGAGATGGACGGATATGAGTACTAGAGATAGAATTCTCCCATTTTTTTATTATAACAAGTTGTGCAGGTATAGCTGCAACACCCTAATTTTATTTCAAACAATATCCATTAGTGTGAGAAAATATGTTTGAGGTTTGCACCTTGCCTTTTTTTATCCCTCTCAATGTTTAATAGACCCAAGGATAAGATGGATTTATGTTAGTTTATAGTTTCTTAAGATTTAAATATAGAAATTGAAATAAATATGATTTCATTTCTTTTTTATTTTATGTTGAAGTATTTAAATAAATAAGATGTCGAGTCTTTTTTTTTCATTTTATTGTATTAGCGACACACCCACACATGGGGATCTCCTCTACCCTGGGATATCAAAAACCCTACTGTTGGAGCAAAGAATAAATGTGGCATGAGAAAAGTCTAGTTCTTACCCATTTTGAACTTGGAGGAAGGTTAAAGAAACATTCAAACTCTTCTAGTCAATTACCTGTCTTTTATCAACATATCTGCTTGTTATAACACCATTTGGTTACTTTTTAAGAAACCATAGAGACTCTGATTGATTTCTATGTGTAATGAACTCTCCAAAGGTCGATGATATGAATATTATTATATGCTATCCATACCCTTCAACAATTTAAATATTTTAAGCTCAACATAAACTATTGATATGTTTAATTAATCTGATATTTTACTCCCAATATTCCATCTGTCCACTTGACATACTTCAACGGTATCCTTTGTGTTGTTATATAGTTAGGTGTTCGTGCTTCAACCTAGATACTTAATTTTGTGTTTGAAGGATATGCCTCCTTTTGGATACATTTTTAATTTATTTCATAATCTTAACAACACTTACCTCTTTCCTTTCTAACAAAGAATTAATTTAATTCATAGTATTGACTATAGTTGGTGCTAATGTCAGATTAACATTTGTATGGATTTAGACGTTTCTTACACTGGATGTTAAATTTATATCTATTGTAACAAGTATAATGATGTAAGTATTTCTTTCTTTCTCTCTTTTACCAAATTAATCTCTTTTACTTTTGTGTACTTGCAGTCATCCAAGACTCATGGAGAGAGCTGGAAAAACATTGATACAACACAAGTCAAAAGTGTTGTGCTAGAAATGTTATTTTTTATAGTTTATCATCTTGGTCATGCATATTATTTTAGATAGACTAAAGACTTTATTAATAAATATGAGACTATAACATGATCTTGTTGTGTAGGTCCTTGTTTGATGCATCCTGGATTCATTGCATTTTTTAGGTAGGTGAGTTAAGGTGGAACACCTTTGCAACTTAGAGCCTAGAAATTATGAATTTTATGAACTTCTATCAAGAATTCATGTTGCAGATGGCAGATGGGCTAATGCAACAAAAGTGAGAATAGTTAAAGGCATTGTATTTCAAGTGACATCGAGTTGTTGTTTGGTGGAGTTAAATGACAGGGTATACAAAGTCATTGTGGGAGTTAAATTAATACCTTCAATTTGAGGAATTTGATGAAACATTTTCCAATATTGGCTAGGTATATGGAGGTGGTAGGTAATGTTTGTAAAACATGATTTACACTCCAGACTAGGAAGAGTTTAAGGAATACACACTCAATAGTACTTTCCAATTTATGAAGACAAAAACTGGAACGCCTATCTGATTCTGAAACAAAATGCATTTATGTAGTGACACTCATAGTGGAAATTTAATCTGCAAAATGTTCACTTGAGAAATTATTGCAAGAGAGCAACCCTTTCCATCATTTCAAGGGTGAATCTAATTTTTTGTAGACTAGTACCCTCAATTATGTTGGGTATTAAACAGGGAGCCCTGAAGTGAAAACCCCTTTTTTTCCTTGCAAGATTTGTAAGAATCCTACTTTGTAACTATCACATGGAGGATTTGTGTATCTTTATGTGAAGAGTGCCCTAGATATGATACCATTGCATGAGAAGTGATGTGACAATATACATTGCGAGGATGAATCCATCATCTTGTGACTATGAGGAACTTGAAGATGCTACCAAGGCCTTGCAAAGGTTGGCTGATAATTTTCTTCACAATGATCAAAGCATTTGGAATCAAAGAAACACAATCATTGGCATTTTTGTCACAAGAATTTAATAAAGATAAGGATGATGTGGGGATTCTTATCATAACATATCAGAAGGAAGGATGATATATTGGTTTTGACCTTACTGTACATGATGATGTATGAGGAGCAGTGGTTCAGTATGGCATTTCACTTGATATCCAACATACACATCATTTTTCAATGCATGTAGTAATGATGGAGATATGAACCAGGACCAGAGTTGTATCTCATTGCTTAATGACATCATTATTATCAAGGGGAACTATTGCTAAAAATTGTGTGCTTAGGTACCATGATAATTAGCAAAGAGATGTAAGATCTTGAGTTCAACTTAGGCTTGGAGTCTTCCATCATTGGAGCAAATGCTTACAACAATCTATTTTGCATAAGATCCAATATTTCTTGGTATAATAGGTCGAACATGTGTCTTATGCTACACAATTGAAGTTGCAGTTTTGAAAAGCAAAGTTGGTCTATACATGGGAACACTTTGATCCATTAAGACAATCCATTTATGTAACGTATGCCAACATATCATCTAACAGTTGAATGATTCATATGACCAAGTTAGAATGGACAATTGAATCTCAATTTCAAACCTTGAACACTATGCTTATTTGTTGATAAACTATCAGTTCCTGAAGATTTAAGCCAACAACAACTTAATACTGGCCTATGATTTGATAGTACAAGACTGTGAACAAAGGTGCTCTGAAACATAGTGTCCTGGTTGACCGAAGATTAAGGGAAATAATAGGACTAGTGAAATAATATGAATTGTATGCATACACATTCATATGGTTTCTAGTAATAAGTAATGAAGTGTTGACCTTACAAATTCGTATTTAATTAAACTCGCCGACCTAATATATCATATGATTGATGATTGGCATGAAGAAATTAAGGAAGTATGACCTTCAAACTAATCCCTACAGCCAACTTGTGTCTGTGGAGGCTTTAAAAGTGATATAAGTTGAACAATCAGACTCAAATTGGCTGAATTGAAACAAGTTTTGGATGGAGTTGATTTTTGTAGTGTTTGGGGTGCCCTTTTTACTGTATTAAACTAGAAATGAATGATATTTGTTTGAATAATCCCCCTTTTTTCATCCACGTGCTCCCATGGAAAAATATTTGGAATCATATCTTATGAAGAAAGGAGAACATTTTGGTGGCCTTTAGAGGTTAAGATGCCCATATTGGAGCCTTACTTGTCCACTTGGAAAAATATCGTTTGAAGATTATATGTGGAGTGTTGAAATTTGAAGTGCCATTAATGGCTGGATGCTTTGCATTGAAGCTCCTTTGTCCTGGATTTGAGGAGACACATTACTTTGAGGGCTCGTGCCCTTTATAAATTGTAAACTTATCTTGGAAAGGCCCTACATTGTATTATTTAGGATTATTTACCTAAGCAAGAGGTTTTTTACACTCTCCATAGGCTAGATTAGGGGTATTTCACTTAGAATTTATTTTATTTTATTTTTTTATTTTTTATTTTTTTTAATGTATAAGGAAGTTGAGTCTCTTTCCCGATAAATATAGAGGCACTTCCTCTCATTTTCTCATGGTTGGGTCAGGGGAAAAATCCCTTAGCAAGTCTAAACATATATGTAATTTTACTTTTCTCTTAAAATTTGGCTATTGATGGATGAGTTAAATGACCTCTTGGGGAGGAGTTGTTAATGTGGATTGCACTTTTTTTTTGGATGGATATTGGTAAAGCTTTGTTGAATGCATGATAATCTAGGTTGGACTTTCATCTTCTTAGTTATGTTTATGGATGATGGTAATTAAGTATTGAACAAGTGGGTATAGAATTTTGTTTTCATTATCCCTTTTAAACAAACCCTCCATCCAGGTCTTCAAGGAAGAAGCAAGTGGGTTCCTTCCCTTATCCTTGTTGAGAAGCCTTGAATCATGTTTCAAGGGTTAGTGAGCAGGTTTATCCTAGTATTTTGAACCTATTTTACTCAATGCTCTTCAACTTACTAGAAAGAATGAACTTTCTCGACTAAGCCACATAACATGCATTACTAATAGGATATTGTAGAGACATAACAATTTAATATGCATGACATGAGAAGAAATGTGTAAATAGCTCATGTAAATAAAGTGAGTAAAATTTATTTACTCCTGGAATTCCCTTATTCAGATGGTATACTCACAAAATTAATATGCATGACAAGGGAAAAACTATGTAGAGAGCTCATTTAAATACCCAAATTAGTATGCATGACATGGGAAAAACTATATAAAAATCTCATGTATATATCCAAATTAATATGCATGACATGGGAAAAACTATGTAAATAGCTCGTTTAAATAAAGAAAGTAAAATTTATTTGCTCTTGGCAATCCCTTATTCCTAATCGAATACCCACAAAATCTAGCAGACTAAAAGTTCTATCTGCTCGCATTCAAGTGTTGCATACAAGAAACTACAAAGAATGAATTTGCCTGACTAAACTACAAAACCTTTGTTACTGATAGTATTATGTATTGGATAACATAAAGTTCATGGAACCTTGATGGAAACCCAAATGTTTGCGTTGCAGGGCTCAAAAATGGCCAAATGACATTTTGGACATGATTGTGGAATAAACCTATGGATGCATGAGATAAAAATTATGCAAAGCAACAAAAGAATGAAGAAAAAAATTGTACACGTTACTACATCTAGTTTAAGATTCCCAATATATCATATGTCAGAAATAGGCTAGTGTTGACTTCTCAAATCTCATCGGTTGACAAAGATTGTGTAGCTTCCAGTAGATCCACACCCAACGTCCATGTTATGCTCCCAGATCCAACAATTATTTCCTCATATTTTAAATGCAATTTGCAACCCACATATAAGGAGTGTTACTAAATATGGTGCACGAAAAAAATACTCTTCTACAAATGGTTGTGGAAGTACACTTTTATGAGAATATTTCCATGTTTCTGAACATAAATGCTCACCTTTCTCTAATATCTTAGGATAGGTGGCAATATAAGGCAGATTATAAAACTTGTAGACAAAAAAGAATCCAAACAATACATAAAAACTCCCATTTGATGGTGCATGATACTTTTTAAGGGCACAAGGGTACTACTCACGATTTGTAGCTAGAGATGAATGTGACCATAAAGAGGCATTAACAATGGATTTATCCTATGCTTGACATTCTTCTGAGTCAGAGTCACCAACCAACTCAATATTTGTTCCAAAAATTTATTTCCTTGTAATCCTCCTACCATTTTGAAGACTTATAGGTTGATGTGGATAACATTTAGAACAATGATATGATTTTTTGTAGCCACTTTGAAAACACTGATGTTTTATCTGCTAATTCATTTTATTGTTGGAATAGTGTAGTTCTTCATGGCTCCCCTCTGAAAGCTTCTTGTGTAGGAGTATGACTAACTTCTCAAAGGAATCATTTAAACCATAAGCTGGAATTGAATATGCATAAATTTGGTGCTCCACTGACCCAATGTTTAACTTTACATCATATTCACCATTTGTCTCTTCCCCAAGTTCAAAGGTAACTTCCATTGAGGAACCACCTAAGTCAAGTACACCAATTTTTTTGTGCCCATGTGTGTTATCTATCTTATCCGTGTTGTAATTAAGAGCCAAATATCCATAATAAGCCTCTTCTACCCCACTAATAACTATTACCCAGCTCCTGCGACACATAAATGGATATGACATCAATATCTTCCATGCCTTGTCTAAAATCCACTTTGCATCAGAAATTGACAGTTTGCAGAGGCCAACTGTAGCCAAAATAAAAACATGAATATTTCTATGTGCATATGAAGGAATATGTTTCTCTATCCAATTCAAAATAGGTTCTATGGAAACCCTCAATCCAGATTCATTGTACAGAAATTGATCAAGTCCAGGTTCAGTTTATGCCTTGAGATATGCAAGGCCATTCTCATGACCATAAATTTGAGCAAATTATCTAAATGCTAAATGCACCGAATAGGGAAGATATTCTTGAACCTTCCAACTATCATGTGACCACTCATGCACATGGACAAAATACCAAAGAGTAAAGAGGATCAAATTAAGTGATGTTATGGCCATACCACTGTATCTACTGATGCTTCAAGTGGAGAGACTCTGCAATACCAAGAACATAGAGTGCTCTCCAAGAATTAGTCATCATAGCCAATGTAGTCCTTGTGGTTTGTAGAGAGTATTATCGCTCTAACATCAGGCTCTTCAAACCAAATCTGCACAAGATCATTACAAATGTAAAAAATCAGCAAGACACAAATTTGGTAGTCAATATGACCAAAATAAGCACTAGTTCAGACAATTTCACAATCCTACTTTTGATATATTACCCAAATAGGAATAGGAAAAATTAACCTTTTGGAATAGTTCGATGTATAGAGGCTTGTAACAATCATGGAGTTGAAATTGAACAAAGAAATGAAGAAAGACACTCTGTTACACTATTCCATTAACAGTGCAACATCAAAACCAAAGTTCCTATAAGCAAGCTCAGTGATGTCAAAGTACATGACGATACTACATACTGCAAAATTCCGTAAGACTCTAGACATTTGACAAGTCTGTTAGTTGTCTATTGTGAAATATTGCCATGAAAATAAGAAAAATATTTTTTTTGGCTTTTGTTTCTTCTAAGTTTTATATTGACAAGGTGCTTCCTTGAGTCAATATAATTAACTTGTGTTTTCCTTGCAAATCTGAACCATATTTACATGTCAAGATTACAACTATGAATTAAATGAGATGATTTGCCTTGGTATTATGAAAGAACAAAAAGATGAACTCTAGAGTTAGCAAAGAAACCAAGAAACTAGTAACATTAATTGAACTGTTTCTGAAAGAATTTATGAGGAAAAATTGTCACTCGAACCTCTTAAACCACAACAAACTCATCGAACTCGACCTATTTGTAAATAACTATCTTAACCAAAACTTGGGTGGTCAACAAGGTATCTAGGTTGCTAACTATTTATGCCTATAACGAGATGGAGTTGTTGCAATCAGGAAAGACTGTCAGAGGAGATAAAATTCATAGACATGGATTAATAACCAAAAAAGCAAGCTGAAAAACACCAGAGTGCTTGGAACTCATAACCTTTTATATGTAGATATAGATTGTTAAAAAAATATCAAAACACAGTATTCTGCAAGAAACCCACCTCATTACCTTTCAATTCATGTATATGGAATTGTCATAATCAATAAAGACAATTTTTAGGTTTAAATGATGAGCTTTTCCATTTCAAATACTAACTTATGAATGGAAAGTGGAATAGTTATGTTACATCTAATGTATGAAAGGATTTGGAGCCTTGAAAGCATTATCAGAGATTTTAAAAGTAAGATAATTATGAATGTTTTCATGATCCCATTGACCTATACCAACTGAATGGATACAAATTTGTTGAATTAAAGCTTCTGTGATGCATGTCAAGTTTATGAGAGATTTTTCGGCATAAATCACATGATATTTCATTTGTCGACGCATTTCGAACCAACCAGTGTGGTTCATTGTTAGGACAAGTTGAAGAATCAGATCTAGGTTTCATGTTAAATAGACAAAGTAGAACATCTAACAGCTATAATTTATGACAAGGAAAATGGATATATCGACTAGCTAACAGCTATATTTACTAGGAAATGGCTAGTTGGACCGATCTCAGGGAAAAAGGAGCATAACTGTATTTAAAAATTAAAATAAGTTAAAGTTATGGATTTAAATAATTATTAAATCAATAGTTAGTTATACTATTATTAAATTAAAAGTTAATGGGAATATGAATTTACATAAAAGGTATTAACAATTCCATATTTATTTTATTATATATATATATATATATATATAATTATATTAGAATAAATATAATTTAGATTATAGTATAGTAAGAATAAATATTTATTTAATTGTTAAGTTGTTTACGTCTTTTTAATTATAAATTAACATATTATCATAGATCGATTTCAATATCAAAGTAATTATTAAGTTAAAATTTATAATATCACTAATAGCTTAAACTAAATGCTATTAAAGTCTCTTATATAAACAACCCACCAAAGAGGATTAAAGAACAAAGGTAAAAGAGAGATGGTTAAAGGATAATAAGGGGAAACTAACCTATACGAAAACTAGAACAAGCTATAAAAAGAAGGAGGGGAGGAAGTGAAGAACACGACTAGGAAGTGAGGGCTGGGATCCAATAACTACTGATCTTCCAACCGTCTTCTCTATTGAGATTGCTCGGCCTTTTCTCAATCTCAAGGGCTTCCCTAAATTTACGGTGATGGAATTGCGAAACTCTAGCAAGAACACTGGCCTCTTCGATCAAAACATGATGTTTGGTTTTCTCTACATGCTCTGCTAAAGTGGAAGACTTGGTTCTCCTATGTTTAAGGTCAGCTGCGTGCTCACTAATCCTCTGATTAATGGAGCGTCTAGTCTCACCAATATAGGGGTTCCCATAGGAACAAGGAATAATATAGACCCCCTTCATGTCCTTAGGGTCAATAGGATCCTTCACTGATCTAAGGGACTTACAAATGGTGTTAAGGGGTCTAAATGAACATAAGAATAAATTACCTATGAAGGGAAACTATAGTGGAAAACCCTGCAATTCCACCACCCACAATTACTAAGCCTTCACATTGCTCATTACTAATATTGTTCTTGTTGCAGCCTACTTATCTTCCTACCTCCTCAAACTTAAATCTAAATGGGTGTTTGAAAGGTGGGTATGAGTAGGGATATTACTAGGACTTCCTATATGAATTCCATAAAATAAATTGTTGTTAAAAGTCATAAAATAAATTGTTATTAAAATAAGTTTTTGTTAAATGCCTTGTGTACTTGTCATATTTGATGAACAAAAAATCTATTTATGACAATAGGTTACAAGCATAACATCTTAACTGCTTCACCCTTCATCAATTGGTAATTAGGGTTGTGGAACTTTCATTCGCGCTAGGTGGTGGTTTTTCTACAAAATCCTTCTTGATGACATCTAATTTTAGCCTAGGTCATCTTCACAACTAGAATAGCAATTTTTTTCACAACATAAAATTTTTAAACATGTGATATTTTCTAGAATAGAAACATAGAAGAGAAAGATTGATACAACTTTCATAATAACTTCAAAAAATAATGTTTATGCATTTAGAGAAATAAATATAAGTATGATAATGCCAACTCTGCTCCTAGGAGCTATGACACATGTGAAGAAAGATGCATCTCTTTAGTCAAACAAAGTTGATTTCTATGGCAGAGGAGTAAATTTCACAAAATGACAAAAGGCTTCAAAGTCAGACACTGGCAAGGTTATTCCTGGCACAAAATTTGATAGAGGTATCAAGTGAAACTACCAATCCCATGTTGGATATTGTAACATCATTGGTCAGATATTCAATCAACCTATCTAGAGTAGAGTTTACAAGAGTCATCATATCAACAATGCTTCTCAACATTTAAGAATGTTATAATGATCAAATCTAAAGGCAGGAAAGGAATCAATGAAATTAATAACAAATAGTCTCAAGTATACATGAAAAGTGGAAACATTGGAATATTTTTAGCATACAACCTATGGACCCTTCTAGATCATATAAAATCTCTTTAAATGACCAAGTTCCTGGTAATATGGCTAAATTTTCAAATGAGGGTTATGTTCATTACAAGTCATTGTAAGATGAATTCTCTCATTGTTATGGAGAAACAAAAAGTATAGATCCATCAAGATCAGACAAATTGTTAGAAAATTATATATTACAGAGCAACAGAACACATAAAATATATTGCAGAAATATAAACACAGAAAACACACAAAACAAGAGAGACACAGATATACGTGGTTCACCCAATTTGGGCTATGTCCATAGAGAAACAACCAGTCATTCCTTTTATATTATCTAGTAAAATGAATAGATACAACCTACAACAGATCCATTGTAATTCCCTCTTTGCTCTCAGTCTCCTCTCTCTTGCTTACTCAGAGTACAGATCTGGATAGATGTAATAAAATTCCCTCATATATAGTGAAGGGATGCCTTCTAGGACAAAAACTGCTAAATTAAACATAACCTCTACTGTCATATCTTCGCCTAATGAACGGCCCAGATTGAAAACAAAATTACAACATTTTACAAGGTAATTTTACATATATTTTTAGCTTTGGGGGTGCTGCCCCTGATCCCTCGCCGGGGGGCTCCAAATAATTGTCGTCGCCCCCCCTAGTGGCATACATAGACGGGCAGCATTGCCGCCACATTACGAACTGGGGTCCAATGCAGTGATACCTCTGAATAAAAAAGATAATCAGGCTCCACACCCAACAATATCCCACTTGGAGACTGATTATAGCAACTCCACCACTACTTCATCTGCTAGACAATGACTCCACTTTGGACTTGGTTGCTTCTCATCTTCTTCATCATACTTGAAGACCAAATTAAACTGAGCAGAATCTCAGATTCTCCCTAGTTACAACTTTTGTTAACATATCTGTAAGATTCTAGCTAGTGTGTATCTTTTCCAGCTTCAACTGTCCATCTTCCAACACTGACCATATGAAATGGTACTTGAGCTGTATATGTTTAGCCTTGGAATGAAATGCAGAGTTATTTGCAAGATGTATGGCACTCTGGATGTCACTGTATAACCTGTTGAACTCCTGCTTCTTACCCAATTCATTCAGAAACTTTTGTAACCCAATCATTTCTTTACTAGCTTTTGTAGCAGCAACATACTATGCTTCTGTTGTTGAGAGTGCAACAACGCTTTGTAGTTTTGAAACCCAACTGATAGTTGTTCCACCTATAGTAAACACATACCTTGTTTTGATCCTCCTGTTATCTCTATCACCCACCATATCTTCATCAACATATTCTTATAGAGAAATGTTTGAACCACCAAAGCATAATGTTTGATTTGTGGTACCTCTCAAATACCTGAGAATCCACTTCACCACCATCCATTGTTCTTTTCTTGAATTGTTCATGTACCTTCTTACAACTCCCACTACATGTGAAATATTAGGCCTTGTGCAGATCATTGCATACATTAAGCTTCCAACTGATGATGCATATGGAACTTTAGACATATAAGCCATTTATTCCTAAGTCTTGGGACGCACCTCCTTACTTAGTTTGAAATGGCTAGCCAAAGGTATACTAATTGGTTTTGCATTCTGCATATTAAATATTTTCAACACCTTTTCTATGTATTCACTCTAAGACAATGTTAATTTTCGATTCTTCCTGTCTCCAATTATTCTCATACAAAGAATTTGCTTTGTAGCACCCAAATCCTTCATTGTAAATGAGTTCGCCAATTTTCTTTTGAGCACATTTATTTCCTGGATGTTAGAACCTACAACAAGCATGTCATCTACATACAATAACAATATAATATAGCTTCCATCATTTTTCCTTTTGAGATAAACATAATGATCAGAGTGACATCTAGTATAACCTTGTTTAGACATAAACCTGTCAATTTTTAGATACCACTACCTTGGAGCCTGTTTGAAGCCATACAAGCTCTTCTTCAACTTGCACACTATTTTCTCCTTCCCTTTTACCTCATATCCTTGTGGTTACTGCATATATATCTCTTCCTCCAAATCCCCATGGAGAAAGGTTGTCTTTACATCTAACTGCTCAAGATGCAAATATTCAGCTACTACTAGACTTAATATAGTTCTGATTGAAGTCATTTTAACAACATGAGAAAATATCTCATCAAAGTCTATACCATTTTTCTGTGCAAACCCCTTCACCACAAGTCTAGCTTTATGCCTTTTTCTACCGCCATCGTCTTTCTTCAACCTGTAAACCCATTTATTCTGCAATGTTGTTTTACCTACAGGAAAATTGACTAAGTCCCAAGTCTGTTTAAGTGCTAAGGAGTCCATCTCTTCTTTCATGGCTTGCTCCCACTTCTTCCTGGTTTCTACCTGCACTTATTCTTCATAACATTCTAGTTCACCAGAATCAGTCAACAATACACAATATAATGAAGGAGCGTATCGTTCAGAGGGTCTACTTATCCTGGTAGATCTTCTAACACCACTTTTAAGCATTTGAGGTGCTTGTTGCTGTTATGGTTGTTGTCATTGTTCTACTTGTTGATCATTATGATTTTCAGGCACCTTCACTTTTTCAATGATCTCATCAAGCACTATGTATTCTCTGTTTTTTTTTTTCCTATTTATTTTCCTGCATCTGATCCTTATACAAAACCTTTTCATTGAATATGACATCCATACTCCTAATGATTTTGTGTTTTTCATAATCATAAAAGCGATAACCAAAATAATTAACACCATATCCAATAAAGGTACATTTCTTTGATTTTGCCTCAAGCTTTGTTATGTTTTCTTTATTAATGTGGACAAAGGCTTCACAACCAAAAGTCTTTAAAAATGAGTAGTTTAACTTTTTACCTGTCCATGCCTCCTCTGGAATACCACCATCCAAGGAACTTGAAGGCCCTTTGTTTATTAGATAAACAACAATATTTACATTGTCTACCCAAAATTGTAAAGTCAATCCTACATGCAATCTCATGCAACTTGCACGCTCCATGATTGCCCTATTCATCCTTTCTCACACACCATTTTCTTGTGGTGTTCTTGGAACTATATTCTCTCCGCGAATTCCATTCTCTGAACAATACCTATCAAACTATTTGCTGCAATATTCGCCTCCATTGTCTAATTTGAGGCACTCCAACCTTTTTCATGTCTCATTTTCAACCAAGGCTTTCCATTTCTTGAAAGTATCAAATACATCAAATTTATTTCAAATACAGTGAATCCAGGTATTTCTGGTTGCATCATAAATAAAAGTAACATAATAATGAGAGCCACCGAGAGATGATACTTGAGCAGGTCCCCATACATTTGTATGCACAAGCTCTAATTTTTCTCTCTTATTTTCTTTTCCAACTCTGAAGAATCTGACTCTCTTCTATTTTACGTAAATGCAATGCTCCTAGAATTCCAAATCAACATGCTTCAAACCTGGCAACAAATTTCTTGAGTTAAGAATCTGCATCCCCTTCTCACTCATGTTCTCGAGCCTATGATGCCACAATGCCATAAATGCTCCTCTAAAGGTTAAAGCATTAACAAAATTAGAGATACCATTGCATAAATACAATGTACCAACCTTTTCTCCTTTTTCTATTACGAGGGATCCTTTAGTGACCTTCCAGGTTTTATCTATAAAATTAGTTACACAGCCTTCACCTCCCAACTGCCCTATTGAAATTAGATTTTTCTTCAGATCTGGAACATGCCTTACCTCCTTCAATAGCCATTTATTGCCATTCTATTGTTTAATGAAAACTGTACCCATTCAAATTATTTTACAGGGTTTATCATCACTCAATTGAACCTGTCCAAAATCTCCTTCATTTTAATCATGAAAATGTTTCCTATCAAGTGTGGCATGGAATGAGGCCCCTGAATCTACCACCCGTGCATCAATAATATTTTCTAATGAAAGAATCAAAACATCTTGCAACACATCACCTGTCACATTTGCTTCATGATTTTTTTCTTGTTGCGTGTCTCCTTCTTTTCCCTTCCGAGACTTGTAGTCTTTCTTCAGGTGTCCTTTCTTCCTGCATTTCCAGCACACTATCCTCGATCTGGACTTCGATCTGCCTTTCCTTGACTTACTGCGATATCTTGGGCTCTTTCCTCTTTCCATTTTTCTTTCCCTAGTCTCTGCAGTCAAAGCATTACCTGATGTCTCACTAGATATTTTCTATAGCATTTCCTCGCTAAGGAATGCACCGACAACATCATCAAACTTTAAAGTACTAGATCCAAAGATAGAGTTACTAATGGCCATAACCAAACCATTCCAAATTTTTGGCAATGAGCATAGAAATAACAAAGCCCTAACTTCATCATCCAAAGTTACCCCTATAGAACTTAACTGACTAGTAACTTTATTAAATTCATTTAAATAATAAGCAACATATCCATCTTCTGACATCTTCATATTAAATAAACGCTTCATAAGAAATACCTTATTTGAGGCCGAGGGTTTTTCATATAATTTGGCCAATGCTGACATTAAACTCTCTGTTGTTGTTTCCTTTGAAATATAAAGGCTACCGACGCCGCTAGACATAGCCATATTGTTCCAAGTGCCTTTCTGTCAAGAATATCCCATTCTGTGTCTGTCATACCCCTCGGCTTCTTTTTCTTTCCACGCAATGGTAGGTAAAGATCTTTCTGATACAAATAATCTTCCATCTACATCTTCTATTGTTGGTAGTTTTGGTCGTTAAAGTTTTTGACCCTAAAGCTACCCTCTTCCGCCATTACTCCCACTCGAACCAGGAACCCTTCTCTCATGCGATTTTTTCAGCCAAATAGACCTTCGACTCTGATACCAGTTGTTAGAAAATTATATATTACAGAGCAATGGAACACATAAAATATATTGCAAAAATATAAACACATAAAACAAGAGAGACACAGATATACATGGTTCACCCAATTCGGGCTATGTCCACAGAGAAACAACCAATCCTTCCTTTTATATTATCCAGAAAAATGAAGAGATGCAACCTATAGTAGATCCACTATAATTCCCTCTTCGCTCTCAATCTCCTCTCTCTTCCTTACCCAGAATACAGATCTTCATAGACGCAATACAATTCCCTCATATATAGTGAGGGGTTGCCTTCTAGGGAGAAAAACCCTAAATTAAACATAACTTCTACCGTCAGATCTCCGTCTAATGAATAGCCTAGATTGACTACAGAATTACAACATTTTACAAGGAAATTTTACATATATTTTTAGCTTCGAGGGTGCTTCCGCTGATCCCCTGCCAGGGGGAGGCTCCAAATAATCGTCATTTCCCCCCCCAACAACGTACATAGACAGGCGTTGTTGCCGCCACATTACGAACTGGGGTCCAATGTGGTGATACCTATGAATAAAAAAGATAGTTAGGCTCCACACCCAACAACAACCCACAAGTCAATGGTTTAGTGCAACAAGATATCTTTACTACTCCTTTCTCTCCATTGAGAGGAAATTCAAGTACAAGCTTCTTTTGTAAAACACTAATCAATTCATATTACAAAACTTAGAGCTAGTGGTACCCATAAAGTCAAGCGAATCAATTGGAAATGAAGATATTTGATCATATGTCATGTAAGATGGCTCATTAGAAATGTGGTTCACAACTTCCTTAAAAATTTGGTTTTAACAAGCACAAAACAATTCTGGTTCCAAAAAAAAAAGAATAATGCTTGGAGTAGACAAAGAGGGAATATTAGTAATGCTAAATTATTCATAAGAAAATGTATCATGCCTATAAAAACATAAATACACAATGGTGTCCAATATCAATCCTCTTCAAGTGACTTAAAAGTTAAACCAACACCCCGCTAATTGTATTCTAAGAATGGTATGGTAGGTGTGCAATTGAATATGTCTTCACGGGCAATGCTAATATGAAATATGTTGTTGTGGGAAAAGAACCAATTTTAATGAGTTGTAATGGAAACTTTCAAGAATTTGTACTCCCTACAGTGCATAACATACATGAGGCCTTGGAAAAGGCAAACCTTGCTAGCAATAATTACTAATATAAGGAAGTTTAATGAGGTAGTTCAACCATGCAATAGAAAGTTTCTACATAAATGGTAGTTGTTCTACTTGATCCTAATGAAAAAAATGTTAACTTTGGAACGATAACTGATATTGTTACCCATTTCGTAGAGATAGCAAAACAATGACCTGATTTTGAAAAGGGGTGATGCAGAACACATATTTTTTTTATAGCATAGATTTTGGCACTTCAATTTTTTT
>APFE031067391.1:0-11885 GCA_000404065.3 Pinus taeda | reverse complement strand
ATCTCGACAGCTACGAAATCGATCAATTTCGGAGTATCTTATCAAGTGGAAGAACTTATCTGCGGAAGATTCCACATATAAAGATGAGAATTTTATACAGAAGTACCCAGAACTACTCAAGCGTTGAGGACAACACTTTTTTTGAAGGAGAGGGGCATGTTGGGTCCCTATAATACTAGTGATTACCCCATTACTATGGTAGTTGTACCCCTTATTAATATTGTTGTGCCCCTATTGCTCCCATATCGTTATTACTGTGCCCCATAGAATCCCTCTATTGTTATTTTTGTGGCTTTATATTATTATTGTTAGGTCGGCTGGGTTATATTGTGACTCCTTAGATCCTATATATAGAAAGGAGGTTTTGTCATTTGTATCATCCAAGAATTGTTCATTTATGTAATGTAAAGGAGGTTGCCCCCTCAAAGAGGCTGAATTCTAAGGCTGGTTTCATAATAGTGCAGGAAGCACAAAACTTCATATTACTTTGCAATTTTGGATGGTATGGGAAGTACAAGTCTTGGATGGCACAGTGAAGCTCGAACAAGTGCAGGATTATAGGAATCTCAAACAAGTGCAGGATTGCAAGAATTTTGGACAAGGGTGTAGAAATCTCAAATAATTACAATGGCACAATGATACAGTCTCATTATGGTAGAGAAGATCTCACTGGAATAGACACACATTCATAACCGTAGTGATAAGGATGATCTCGTGAATCCTACTAAACCACAGTAGCATAAATAGTCTCGGCATAAACATGATGGGAATATACTTTGTCTCAAGAGTTTAGTAATATGATGTCAATGAATACACAGTCATAAGACTATAATCTCAGTTAAGGGTGCAACCATGAGACAATCATGATATCGGTGAAGTTAAGCACAAAAATCAATCATATATGTGGAAACTGTGTTGAATATTCCGATAAAGGATCAGTCTTGAAGAAACTATGATCATGATCTCAGTAATAATAAAGGAAGAGGATTGGTGTCTTGGCCTTGGAGTGGCATAGAAGGTCAAGTATAATGGTCTTGGTTTTCATCAATTAGAATATCTATAAGAATAATTATGTGTGGGTTTTCCTCTCCATGAGGGAGAGCCTTTGGCCCTGGAAGAATGCCAACTTCTTGTGTTCTCGTCTCTTTGTTTTAGTAGTAGTTTGATGAATTAAACACAGACAATCATAATAAGAAGAAGATCAAGATAAGATAAATAGTAAAAGCACTTCACAAATTGTTATCAAGTATAAAGGAATCTATCTAATGCTAACTGCCCTAGATTCTTCAACAAACCTTGCTTTTCCTTCCAGAGTGACCATGAGCATCTTCATGAGACAATATTCAAGAAATTGAACCCTCAGCTTGCATACATGTATGTGAATTTTACCAAATGCAGAGCAACATCCTCTCTGTCCTAGTCTTTGAACCTTGGTAAGCAAGTCTTCCAATCTACACAAGGCATGTGGTTTGGAAATCCTGGAATGTGATATCGATTCATAGGAGCATACCTTCTGGATTTAGAATTCATATTGAAACTACTGAAACTGTTGACCTTTGAATACTGGAGTTGCCAGGTGAATGGTTCAGCCTTCTTGTATTTGACTTCTATCCACCATCAGCAACCAGATCTGAACTATGATGATATTTCTCGGGGAATACGAAACCTTTCGATCCCCAACAACATCACCACTATGTTATCACTCCGTAAATCCCTTCAAGCTAAGGAAAGGGCCATAGAGGTAACCGCAAACTGCTTTGGGCTAGAAACTGGTCCTTTCTAGCTGGAGGGGGCTCCCTAAACTAATGAAAACTAAAGATTTGACTCTGTAACATACAAAGACTAGTTCTAAAATTGTTCTGATTTTGATAATGAGGGTGGTAGAGGATTCAAAGAAAAACTATTGGCATTAATAATGATCTCCCTATTATTACATGTTGATGTATTTCCAACTAGCTTCATATATGGAGGCTTAATTAGTACAACTTCAGAATGGATATTGAATTGTAGTGTAGAAAAGGTAAGAGTATCAAGACATTTATCAAAAGAGAAGAAATAATAACATTTTATCACTGCAACTCAGATCAATGACCATCAAGAAGAAAAGACAATAATTTCAAAGGCATACATATTTCATTTGCAACTAAAATGTACCTAGTTCTGTCAAAGATGAGCATGTAAAATGAATTCAAGTATAACTGTCCCTTACACCTTTAAATTAGTATCAAGTCAATAGACAAGAGAATGACATATAAACTAAGAGAGAAAACATATTCTGAAAACATCCACACCATAAGAATCTCCATAAATTGACTGGAACGCCTTCAACATTTAGGCATGATCATTAAAACCAAATCACAAGCATAACTGCAATAACTCCTCTAGTGATAGTGAAACCAAAAACATCAACCATTTTTGTATTCATTCATCAGAATATATAATAGATACATATGATCAAAACATGTTTAGGTTCATTGTATCTTTGATCCAACAGAGGATCGGTCCAAAACTGAAATAAACATAGTAAACTGTTGTTTTTTTAAATGCTTTTCCTCCAACATGAAACATAAAGCATATTTTGTCCCTTTGAAAGAAAAAACAAAATATTGTAGTACAAATTAACTTAGAATATTCCTTGAACTGATTCACCATGACTAAAATAGCAAAAGCACAAAAACTGCTTTTCTGATTGTTTAAAAGCCTGCGTAGCAACTGCTCAACACTGGAAACTTCATCCTTCTAGAAAAGACATGTTGCAAGCTTTTTAGGAGGTGAGTTGGAAACCAAAAGTACCCCACACCATCATCTTCAAAACCAGACATGTGGCCATCATCCAGAGTACGTGAGATAGTCAGGGCACAGTCTGCGCAATGCCTAATTCTGTCAGCAGAAACTACAAAACTAGGCCACCATTGGATGCGTGTAACTCCAAAAATATAAAAACTGTATAAAATATGAGATATTTTTCTGTAGATGAGATTGTGTTTAAAAAAAATATCTCTTTTTTCTTCAAATTCTTCCCCCGAACCTCAGAAACCGCTCTGAAAAACCATGACTAAAATAGAGTATTTATGCAGTTCAAAAAATAGGCTTTGAAGATGTAATAGAATCTCCCAATATTTTACACCTGTGTAAAATCTAGAAGAGTTTATTGTGCTTTGTTCTGTGATTAAGAAAAATATCTTTCCTTTTCCCAAAATTCTCCTCCATGTGGTCAGAAATAGTTTTGGAAAATGGTGACTAAAACAATCAATTGCAGAGGAAAATGCATTGCAGTGTAGAAGCCCGCCATGTTTGGCATGAGTGTAGGGAGTATGGGAAATGAGTAGGGTGTAGAGGATATGTGAATTATTAGGAACAGGGGAATTTAAGATTGCAAGGGAATAAGGGGATGAGAAGGAGGGAATAAGGGGATGAGAATAGAGGGAAAAGATTGGGATATTAATGACTATATTGCTTTAACATTTTTCCTTTAATTGTGACACATGACCAAGTATACATCCTAACCAACTCTCAGTACCCTAACTCAATAGTCGTCATAACATATCTCAATACTTATACACCCCTTCCCATGATTGGACTTTAATGATCAAGGTGATAACCAGGCTCAAAATGCCTTTCTAGACAGTACAAGGTCAAGGTTATAACAGTGACAATGTTTATGAATTTGACCCCCTCCAAGACAACAAACTACTATTTCAAAAACCTTCGACCAATAAATTAATCTACTCTAACATTGGCTCCATTGGGGATGGCAGCCTCCTTGTGAGGTGTGAAGAATGACACCACACTCTAGAAGCCTATCCATTGGGAAACATAAATAATGTATAAAACGGATATACAGACTATCAAACTAGAAAAATTTGCTGATTGGACTACTAAAAATAACAGCTCACTAACAGACTCTTACTGGACAAACTGACTTATTTATGGTAGCAGAAAACCAAGACCTCGCGACCTTCACCTTGGGCTTGAAATCCCAACTCTTACTACCCACACTTGCAATATTGAAAGTAACACAATATGTATAGTGGAATCTTGCATATGTTGAAAGTATTTACACTAAGTAATCACCTTTTTCCAATGTAGTTAGTCAAGCAGAAGGCTACTTGACTGAATTCTGCTCACACTTTCCTTGAGTAGGCAATAAAATGTAAGAAATGGAAACTCAAAATTCCAGCTGAAATCAAATCCCATGGTCCATAGATAACGCAAAATCTGCTTGCATTGATTTTTCCAATAAACTGGCAAAACAATCTTCAAGAACATAAAAAACTATATTTTCTTGATAACCCAAAAGAAAAGGACATTCTTCATTTCCAACTACTTCTTGTTTTATGTTTTGAAATTCAACACCATTCTCAAATGAAGAAATAACATCCTGTTCACTCCTCCTATCATCCTTATTGGAAACAAGATTTGTATGGATCTTAGAATCTTCAATTGAAATAGACACATCTTGTCTGATAGGCATATTCAGAAATAAGTCTTCATATATTTCAACAAGAGTATTATCTTGACCTTTAAAATTTTTGAATTTGTCAATTCCAAAGATGGAAAATCATGAATATTTTTTGCATCATTCAAGGGGTCTAAAACAATCTATTGTTCTTCATTATTTTCTTGCAAATTTAGATGATTATCATCACGGATGATTTCACTACATGCAATTTCATAGATCTGATTTTCATTAGTTTCTTCATGAGATAAAAACTGAAAAAATGAATGACATGAAGAACAAATTGATCTACTATCTTCCTCCCTTTCTTGGTCATTTAAAAACCATTGAATATGTTCATCAAGCTCAAGAGAAAAAAACTTCTATATTTTTTCATCAATCTTAGGAGAATGAACATGAATATCTACATCGACTTCCTGGTCAGTTTCTTCTTTAGCTAAGGAATAAATCATTTCCTACCAGGAATCCATCTATATGTCATGGCAATTGTCCTCTACCTTTTCCTTCTTCTATTGAAAAGGATTCTCATGAAATGCCTCTAAAATATCACAATCCATAGACTCATCATCTCCATAAAAAGTTTCCAAATGCTGAATGAAAATTTCAGAATGATCACAGCAATTTTGAACTAGTGGCAGAGATGGGTAAGATCCTTTATAATTTAAAAAAGAAAATTGTATGAAAATGCTTCAAAGAACATAAGCTAGCAACTTGTGACTTTTCATACCATCTCGTTTTTCATTCCAAAGTTACCATGAACATCTTCATGAGGCAATATTCAGGAAATTGAACCCTCATCTTGCATACATGTATGTGAAATTTAACCAAATTCAGGGTAGCATCCTCTCTGTCCTCATCTTTGAACCTTGGTAAGAAAGTCTGCCAATCTACACAAGGCATGTGGTTTGGAATCTTGGAATGTGAGATTGATTTACAGGAGCATAAGTTCTGGATTGAGAATTCATCTTGAAACTACTAAAACTATTGACCTTTGAATACTAGAGTCGCTAGGTGAATGGTTCAGAATTCCTATGTCTGACTGATATCCACCGTCAACAACCAAATATGAACTATGATGATCTTTCTAGGGGAATAGGAAACCATTCAATCCCCGACAATGACACCACTATGTTACCACTCTATAAATCTATTCAGGCTGAGGAAATGGCCACAAAGGTAACCACAAACCCCTTTGGGCTAGAAATTGGTCCTTTCTAGGTGGAGGGGGCTCCCTCAACTAATGAAAACTAAAGATTTGACTCTATAGCATACAGAGACTAGTTCTGAATTTGTTTAGATTTTGATAATGGGGGTGGTAGAGGATTCTAAGAAAAAATATTAGCAGTAACAGTGATCTCCCTATTGTGACATGTGGATGTATTTCCAACCAACTTCATAAATGGAGACTTATTTAGTACAACTTTGGAATGGTTAAAGAATTGTAGTATTGAATAGGTAAGGGTATTGGGGCATTTATCAAAAGATAAAAAATAATAACATTTTATCATTGCAACTTATATCAATGACCATCAACAATAAAATACAATACTTTCAAAGGCATACATGTTTCATTTGCAATTGAAATATACCAAGTTAAATCAGACATGAGCATGTAAAATGAATTCAAGTATAATTGTCCCTACACCTTTAAATCAGTATGAAGAAAACAGACAAGAGAATGACATATAAATTGAGAGAGAAAACTTATACCAAAAACATCCATACAATAAGAATCTCCGTAAATCGACTAGAACCCCTTACACATTCAGACATGATCAATAAAACTAAATCACAAGCATAATTGCAATAAATCCTATAGTGATAGTGAAACCAACAAAAACAAACATTTATGTATTCATTCATCAGAATATATAATTGATATATATGATCAAAACATGTTTAGTTTCATTGTATCTTCGATCCAACAGAGGATCAGTCCACAATTGAAATAAACATAGTAAACTACTATTTTTTTTAAATGCTTTGCCTCCAACATAAAACATAAAGCATATTTTGTCCCTTTGAAAGAAAAAAAAAAACTATTTTAATACAAATTAACTTAGAAAAATATTTGAACTGATTCACCATGACTAAAATAGGAAAAGCACAAAAAACTTCTTTTCTGACTATTCAAAAACCTGTGTACCAGCTATGCAACATTGGAAAATTCATCCTTCTAGAAAAGACATGTGGCAATATTTTGAGGAGATGAGCTAGACACCACATGTACCCCATGCTAGCATCTTCAAAACCTGATAGGTGGCCATCGTCCAAAGTATGTGAGATAGTTTATTCACAGTCTGTGTAGCGAGTGCGTAGCGCCTAATTCTATTAGAAGAAACTCCAAAAATAGACCACCATTGGACGCGTGTAACTCCAAAAATATAGCATCTGTGTAAAATCTGATATAGTTTTTCTATATGAGTTTTTTTTTACTAAAAACTCTCTCAGTTTCTTCAAATTATTCCCCATAACCTCATAAACAACTTTGAAAACCATGACTAAAACAAATTATATGTGCAGTCCAAAAAATAGGCTTTGAATACGCAATTGAATCTCCCATCCATGGCACATGTATAAAATGTGGAAGAGGTTATTGTGATATTGTCTGTGCTTAAGAAAAACCTCTTTTCGTTTTCCAAAATTACCCTCCATGTGGTAAGAATCTGTTCTGCAAAATGGTGACTAAAACAGTCAATTTCAGAGGAAATTGCGTTGCAGACTGTAGAAGCCCTCTATGTTTGGTATGAGTGTAGGGAGTATGGGAAATGATTAGGGTGTAGAGGATATTTGAATGATTAGGAATAGGGGAATTTAAGATAACAAGGGAATAAGGTGATGAGAAGGAGGGAATAAGGGGATGCGAATAAAGAGAAAATATTGGGATATTAATGACTATATTTCTTTAACATCATTCCTTTAATTGTAGACACATGACCAAGTAGACATCCTAAACAACTCTTAGTACCCTAACTCAATAGTCGTCATAACAACTCTCAATACTTAGACACCCCTTCCCATGATTGGACTTTAATGATTAAGGTGATGACCAAGCTCAAAATGACTTTCTAGATAGTACAAGGTCAAACTTATAATAGTGATAATGTTTATGAATTTGAATCCTTCCAAGACAACAAAGTGGTATTTCGAAAACCTTCGACTAATACATCAACCTACTTTAACACGCTCAAAACACTGTCATGCATCGATGCCATTTCTCTTTCATCTATAACTGCATCGAAATCGGCGCACACATAAGTATGACACATCATTGTTGTTTCACAAATTTAACTTTTGATAGCGACACGACACTCTTGTGCACCAATGCGCACGTATAACCTTTACGCACCAATATGAAATGTTCAAGTTATTTAATATAAACAAAATGGGAGTGATGCACTAATCTACAATCCGTTTCATCTTCCTCTTACGCTTTTATTTACAAAATGCACTGCAACAATGGCGGTGCATTATGTTCACACACCAAAACACAGTGCACCCTGTAAATTTATAGGGCGCATCGCACTTGGTGAAAGCCAAATGTATTGTACACACTATGCGATGATTTTTTATTTTTTTTAAATATAGTGGCCAATTTAGCCTAATTTACAATTCTAATCCACTAAAAAAATATGTTACAAAGAAACATGGGCACTACTTGGAGATTTGGTCATTGGGGAGGCATTGTGGACATGTAAAGGAGAAAAATAAATTTTAGGACGGTTTGAAAAAATTGGAAGCTCAAATAGTGAGAATGGTATGGAAGGGTAGTGATTAAGAGAAGCACTAATGTCAAGGCTATTGCTTGTGACAAGAGTGGCACTGGTGCTTCAGAGCTCTCCTAGATTGTAGATTGTAAAAATGAAAATTACGGATGGGGGGATTATTTTTATTTAACCATCCTCCAGTGCATTTCTCTAAATGCACTAGTGTGTGATATATCCAAAAGAACCACATTTTTTTTAATTAAAAAATATGTTGGTGCTCTTCTTGAGAGACTCCCTGAGGCAATTCTCTATAGGTACCGCACCGGTGCTATGTTTTTACTGTAGCACTGCTATTTTTTTTAGAAATTAAAAACCAGCTAGCGGTGCTCTTTAGAAGATTTCCCAAGGCATTTTCTTAAGCTTACTGCATCAGGGCTTCATGGAAAATAACATCGAATTTCTCTGAAATTTAAAACTATAGCGATGCTCCTTACTAGTATGCATTGGGACATTTTACTATGTGAAGGACACTGGTGCTATCTACTATTCAAGCATCGGTATGTTATGTTATTTAGCACACTGTGTTTTTTTATTTTATAAAAGTAAATTTTTGATCTTGCACCATGTTATATGCAACATCAGTGCATGTATTGATAGTAAAACAATGGTGTGTTTGTAAATTTTAGATGCACCTTCAAAAAAACATTTCCTAAAAGAATCGTGCACCCACCTCCACTAGTGACCTCCGCTATAAATGGACTTTTGGGCTATTATTATATGGGCTTCCACAAAAACCACCGCTAGAAGGTATTTTCCTTATAGTGAGTATTATTGTTGCTTGTAATTAGCTACACAATGGTTTCAAGTCTCTAACATAGAAACATGGGATGACCGCAATAGGATCACTTGAACAAATCAGAGGAAGAGAAGTCATCTCCCAGGAGGTCAGACAATACATTCAGTACATCAAGCAAGCAACAAAACATGGCCTTGGAGGTTACCAAAGACATTATTCTTCCATCACACCAGTTAAAGCTCATATGAAAATTTCATGGCTATTGAATAATGTACAATCAAGATCCAAGACTATATTGACGAAGGTCTTAGAGATGAAGATGTGGTATGCAAGGGACTTACCAGTTTGGGTCAAAGTCATCTCAACAGAGTTCAATACATAGCACACATACATCAAAAATGAACTCCATGAGGAAGAAAATAATTTGTCAATATGAGACTTTGTCTTATTATCAATCTTTTCTTATATAACAACCGTTTCATTTGTAACTTGTCTTTTGTAATAAATGGTATGTAATGAATTCCAAGAGACACGTGTGGAATGTGAATAGCCACATAAGGAATGTAATAAGTCATGTATATAATATGAAAAGTCATAGGAGTTGAAGAGTCATGAGGAAGCTCAAAGTTCATTGTTATTTGTTATAAATAGCTCCTCATGGCTCATGCAGAGGACTTGGATTCTAGGAGTCTTTCCTTGGATTCTCTTGTAGTGCATAGGAGATAGATCATTCTTTGGAGAAGCAAGTTGTGGCTTCATGTTCCACTATTGGATGTAGTGCTTCATCTATGTAACATTGTACTTGGGATCTTTCATTCTTAATTAGAAGCTCTATGAGTTGGCACTTCTTCGTACATGTATCATAGATATAGTAGGATTATTCTTGTTATTTTTATGGTATATGTTGCTCTAGTTACATACTAAGATAATGAACTAATTCGTTGCTTAGCTATGGTTATTATTGAATAAGTGATACTATAATTTCATGATTATTTATTATTATGTGGATTAATATGTGGGTAATGAATAAGTCTTTATCTTCCTTCCTAGGTCCCCCCTTAGGATATACTATTACTGTTGGACATTGGATAAAACCAATGCTCCACATGTGTTTCATGACATGGATTAACCGCCTCTCATGGATCCTTATATCTAGAGATAAGATCATTAACTAAAGCCTATGAGTTTTTGTCTAGCTGCAATCATGATTCCCAACAAGTCATGTCAGATGGTAGGTCATGATTTCGATACACACCTGACTCGCATTGATGGGGAGATTGTTGGACATTGGATAAAACCAACACTCCCCATGTGTTTTGCGACATGGACTAACCGCCTCTCGTGGATCCTTATCTCTGGCGATGTGATTTTTAACTAACACCTATTTTGGTCTAACAATAATCGTGACTGCCACCAATTACTTTTCTAACTAGAGGCTCATTTCCCCTTACCAACTGTGGAAGTTCCTTTGTGAAACTTACATCGGGTGCCTCACAAAGCTCACATACTTTATGCCCCAAAGTGGTGTTGTGTTCTCTTGTGTGTGTGTGTAACAAACGCATATCTTTGAAACCTTTCAAATGGTGGTTGAACCGTATAGCCAGGTGGGACTCCTACACCATATAGTATGAGGTCTAATTGAGACTTCACATTAGGGAGATCCCGTTACATGTTGGCATCATCCAACATCGTCAACCTATTTAGCACTAGAAGGTGGGCTAGATGACAAGTTGAGCCTATGAAGTTTGTTTGAATCTTTTACCTTTAATGACTTCATCCCATATCATAACTCCAAGGTGTTTTTTTGAAACCTTAGATCCTTCAATCCCCACAGAATTTTTACAAGTCTTGTCACATCTGAAATTTGATGGCAAGGGTACAACTACTATTCTTGATTACACTATTGAATTTGTCCAAATTTTTTTCTTGAATGGTTTTTATTCTAAAGAAATCCTTGCACAATTGCTTACCCTCACATTGGATGGTCGTGTGAAGCAATGGTGTTATTATTTACCCATTTATTCTATCTCATCTCTTAAGCATTTAGTTAATAAGCTTCATTGTGTTTCCATCAAATATGAATATCAAGATGTTTTTAATCAAATTGATCATCTTAGATGGAATCCCATGAATCTCTTGAACATTTTGTTGAACGGTTCCTTCATCTTTGTCATGAATTTTTGAATGAGGATGTCGACTGACACTTCTTGGATAAAATGTTGTGTTTCTTAGTTAGGATTTCAAGAAAATATTTTGATTTTGGTTCATCACATCCTCTTGATCAAAAATAATTTCACCATCCTGAGGAAGAACCAAATATGCCTTTTGTTCCATGTCCCCCTCCTTTATACATTTTGTGCTTTGAACGTAAACCGATCACTAAATAGGAAGATAAATTTGTTGATGAAGAATCAATTCTTATTTCAAATATTTTCCTTCATGATTATTAATCTAATATTATCAATCAACCATCCTTAAATATTGATACTCCTATTGTCGATTCTCAAACTATTAATCAAGTTGAACCCTTGGACAACCATGACCCTGATGATTTCCTTTTCTCTGAAATATATGGTAATGATTGTTCAGATAACATCAATGAATATTTGTTCCTATGAGAATATTTATATTTGAAGGAATTTCAAATGGAGTCTGATGTGATTATCAAATATTTTCTTTCAAGTATATCTCCTTTTGATCATGAAGATCACATGCTTATCATTGAGGATTTTTATGGAAATATTTTAAGTCCCTATAATACTAGTGTATCCCCTTATTTTTATTCTTAGTCTACCCCCCTTATTGTTATTTTTGTGCCAACCTAGTCTCAATATTGTTATTATTGTGCCCCATAGAAGCCTAATATTGTTATTGTTGTGCCCTTACATTATTATTGTTATGTAGGCTCTGATTATATTGTGAC